>JZLH01S0061210.1:0-10086 GCA_001188425.1 Eucidaris tribuloides | reverse complement strand
CATCATGAACTTGATTAGATTTTGGAAGTTCAAGAAGTCAACATTCAAAAGAAATCACCGGGACCTAAAATATGTACTGATTCGGGAGACTTTAATTAGCCGCGAAAACCTAAATTAAAGAAACGGCCCAAGTCAGATTTATGTAACTTGGGTGAAAGCGAATTGTATTGTGTAAAGCCACCAATAACTGATAATAGAATTTTGGAAAGTTCAAAGCGATCAAGGTCAAAGTCACGGAGGCACATTAAAATATGTATGAATTTGGGCTCCGTTACACAGAATAACTTTTAGAGATCGAGTGGTCAGGTGAAGTACCTGCTATTATAGAGGCACCAATGAACTGAATTAAGATTATTCGGAGCTGAAGGTCAAATCCGTCCAAAGGTCACCGGATCCTAAAATATATATGTCTGATTTAGAAGGTGCTCTTTCAAAACAATTACGCTCAATAACTATGAGGAACGGCCTGTGATTTTCATGTAACTTGAGTGAAAGTGTGTAATTATAAGGGGAGAAAGGGCATCAATAAACTGATTAGATTTAAGCGACTGAATAATGGTCCAACATGGTCAAAGAGTCACCGGGCCCCTAACATATGTCTATTTGGGCTCAGTTACCAATGATAATCTTGAAGAACGAAGACGTGTCAATTTTTAATTGTCTTTGGTGAGTATGATATTATGAGGCACCAATAAACTGATCAGATTTGGAGCTCAAAGCTATCGGGCCGTAAATATGTCTGATATGGCTCAAGTTACTGTGATAACCAATTGAGTATGACTGAGTCCGATTTTTGAGTAATTTGGAGAAGAAATATCTTAAATAAGACGCACCAATTTACTGACTCGATTTATGAGTTGAAAGGTCAGAGATCAAAGGTCACAAGACCTCATGATCGTAATGGGCTTTTATAAATTTTTGTCACGATAATTAGAAACTAGCCTTAAATTGAAGATTATTACTGCTAAACTTTGAGTCAAGGGTCACATGGGCGGGTTATCCTTATTCACTCTAACTTGGTCTTGCATACCATGGTAGCTGGGAATCTTTTACAATTCCATCAATTGGTATGACGACGATGCGGACTCGCAGGCATTACCACATCGACTGCGCGCAGTCGAACACTGCTACTAGTTGTCCATGAAATTTGATTAAATTTCAAGTTAGTTTGCAAATAGTGAATAAATAAATGAATAAATTCATGATGTAATTAATTAAATGGATGTATAACATGACAATCAAGTAAATAATTAAATCAAGAAATAAATTACTAATCTAATTTATATAGAAATATACTATGGTATTTTGTAATTGTACTTACATGTATGTTTAAATATGTAAATAAAAATAGTCGCTTCAACAGATGCTTAATGTATTTATTTATGTATATATTTATTTATTTATTTATTTATTTATTTATTTATTTATTTATTTATTTATTGATGCATTAATCTATCACTCTTTTTATGCAGGTTGCTTTGTAAGTGGTTCAAACACTGTTTTCCATACCATAATCAATTCAGTGAATAGGCAAACTGAGCAATGAATTACATCACAATAATGTTAAGGAGACAATAACATAGGAGTCAGGCGAAAATACCTGAAGGAGGGGGGGGGGTGGTTGCAGTGGCACTATTTTGTACTTATATTGTGATAACTGGTATGTAGAGTTGGAAGTGTCTTGCTTGAATTTCATCATTCTTTGATAAATATATACAAATATTTGTTTTTAAGATGCCTGTTTCAAGCAGATGCAAGTTTAATTTTCAAAGCACAGGCCTTTTGACCCATCTGTTTGTTAAAGGGTGCATGAAAACTCTAAAAAAACAACTCTACTTATCAGCTATACTTACAAACTCGGCATCAAGACATATTTACCATACCAGGGGTGCAGTAAATTAGGGTTTCTACATTCTGAAAATCAAAATTGAAGAAATGAATGAAAATTATATCATACTATATCCTACTAAAGTGCAATGGAATAATCAAATGCTTAAACAGTCCATGCATTCAGCTCTCTGTATTGGCATATGTACAGAACTTAGTTTGTAATAGTATTGTAACTATTAAATGATAAGCAGTAATTTTATCATTAGCATGACCAAAACAAATGACTACTGTCAACTAATCTAATCCTTCTTATCACCTCCTCCCTACAGGTGGGTCGTCTACGACTGGCGTCCCTGCAACAGGCAGTGTGGCGGGGGACGACAGAAGAGGAAGGTGGTGTGCATGAAGGAGCTGTCCGGGGGGCGCAACAAGACGACGAAGAGCAGTCACTGTCCATTGCCGCGACCAACCAAATGGAGGACATGCAACCCCCAGGACTGCCCGCCCCAGTGGGTGCCCGGGAGATGGTCAGAGGTAGGTGGTGGGGAGGGGACTGATGTGATAATGTCTTTCTTCAGCAAACTCTGTGCTTGCTCTTGCCTTGCTCTTGCATTATGCAAATTATTCTTTTAAAATGTTCACAATACCCTGTCATCTAAATCTGGTTTGGTGATTAAAAAAAAGAAAGCCCTTTTTTGGTAACATTAATTATCATTTTGGGCTTGGGGGTTGAAGGGTTGTAATAACCAACACAAATCCTTGGGCAACAAACTAACATTTTTTTTGTGTACAATTAATTGTGTTTTAGGAATTAGGTGATAAGTAAATTACAGCATTTAAATGAGTATTCCTGAATGGAAAATCAATCATAATGTTTGAAATCTAGAAGATATAGCAAACCCAATGTCCAAAATGACCTGTGAAGTTTAAACCCAGTCTGTGAATTTTATAAAATTACATATGAAGTAAAGGTACAAAATCAATTCAACCTATTTCTGTAAGTGGTAACATTTAAGAATTTCAAAATATCCACTCCAATATCAATTCACCAATGTAAACTCTTTTAATAGACAATTCTGTGCCTGTAAAATTTGTTATCTTACAAAATTCAAAACTTGCAAATCTCTTGGGTTCTTATTACATACAATGATTTGCCATGCACAAATACCATCTTTTGTGTCTGTTTTTGTAGTTTGCTGCATTTAGTAACTATTTGAAATATGGTATGATAAATAAACATAAATTTTGATTTTCAAATTGGTTTTTGTTTATTTTCTCTTGCAGTTCTGTGATATTTTTGCACAAAAAGGCTGTGTTCAATTTGAATCTTGTTAGTGTGTTGCAAATTGGTTTGAAAATTTTACCAAGTTTTGATAAGACAGTTTAAAATTCATAATTTATGTTTGCCACCAAAACCACAATCATAGATTTCTGAGAGAATGTTAATTTTTTCTCATAGTGTATAAGTACTAGTAGTAAGTAGTAGTGGTAGTAGTAGTAGTAGTAGTAGTAGTAGTAGTAGTAGTAGTAGTAGTAGTAGTAGTAGTAGTAGTAGTAGTAGTAGTAGTAGTAGTAGTAGTAGTAGTAGTAGTAGTAGTAGTAGTAGTAGTAGTAGTAGTAGTAGTGTAGTAGTAGTAGTAGTAGTAGTAGTAGTTGTTGTTGTTGTAGTGTAGTGTAGTAGTAGTAGTAGTAGTAGTAGTAGTAGTAGTAGTAGTAGTAGTAGTAGTAGTAGTAGTAGTAGTAGTAGTAGTAGTAGTAGTAGTAGTAGTTGTAGTAGTAGTAGTAGTAGTAGTAGTAGTTGTTGTTGTTGTTGTAGTTGTAGTAGCAACAGTAGTAGTAGTAGTAGTAGTAGTAGTGTTCATGATGGTAAACATAGTAATGTTTTTCATTTATTATTTTTTTACTCTTACAGAAGACAGCTATTTTTTGTATCATTTTACAAAAGTGATAGTACTCTACTTTTTGAAATGTGAAATGCAAGACTTGGTTTTCTTGAACTATTATTGCATTGTGATAATGATATGCAACTCTTTTTTCACCATATAAATGCTTGCAGGGAATTATTATTTTGCATCAGTATTTTGTTCTGCTCTTCCATTTTCTGCATCAATTTTATGCATCTAAAACGTCTGCTCAGGAAATTGCAAATTCATAAAGCTGATGAAATCATACATGAGATGATGTGCATGGTGTGTTTTGCGATACCTTAATTATCCTTCAAAAAACTTAACTTTTTTACCTCCTTGTTTTCCCCCCTTTTTCCTTTTCCCCAAATTCCCTTCGCATTTTCAATACTTCTTCCATTTTTATCCTACCTGTTTTCTTTTAACAATATGATTTTTCATGTCTATTCATTTTCAAAATGTGCCTTTAATCACATGGAAATCCTATCAATGTTCATACATTTTTAACATTTTATTCCTGACCATTCCATGATAAATCACTCATTTGATTTTTATACCCTTGAATCCATCCAACCTCCAAAATCTAAAAAAAAAAATGGATTCTTGTTTTTGACTGCTCAAATACACCTATCTTCCTCTCCTTTACTTCATTCCATGTCTTATGGGTCTCTTCTCTTTCTTTTATATGCCTATACATCTTCTTTCATACATTGATTCACCATTGCAACATTTTCTACCAACATTTTCCTATGATTTGCTTTCCTCATACCATTAACATCCACCTAATTCAAATCTCTCATTTCTCCTGTCCTACCACATAATTCTACACTAATTTGTTCATAAAATGTGTTACCATCCCCCATCCAATTCCCTATCTCCCCAACTCAAATTTGTTCCCTCTTCCTCCCACCCCTAATTTCTTCTTCTCTTCCATCTAATTTCTGCTCCTCTTCCCACCTAAATTCTCCTCCTCCTCCCCACTCATATTCTACTACCTTCACATGATTCTACTTCCCTTCCCCTTCTAAATTCTATTCTCCCTCCCATCTAAATTCTCCTCCCCTCCCAATCTAAATTCTACTCCTCTCCCCCACTGAATTTCTACTTCCCCTCCCCACTTAAATTCTACTCCCCCTTCCCACTTAAATTCTACTTCCCTTCCCCTCCTATATTCTATTCCCCCTCAAATCTGCATTTCCTCCCCATCTAAATTCTACTCCTCTCCCCCACTGAATTTCTTCTTCCCCTCCCCTTCTACTCCCCTCCCCACTTATATTCTACTTCCCTTCCCCACCTAAATTCTACTCCACCTGTGCATCTAAATTCCACTCCTTACCACCTTAATTCTACTCCTTACTACATTAATTCTACTCCACATCCCCATGTATCATGTATATTCTATCCCACCACTACCTTAATTCTACTCCACATCCCTATCTAAACTCTATCCCCACACTACCTCAATTTTATTGCACCTCCTAATCTAACTTCGACCCCACCCACCTGAATTCTGCTCCTCCTCCCCTCCCCCTCCCACTTTTACCCCCAATCCTGCAACACAGTGTTCCCGTACATGTGGTGATGGGTATCAGACGCGCATGGTGTCGTGTGTCTCGCTGTCTGGTTTGGGCGAGTACCGACGGGAGCCCTCTACCAGCTGCCGCGGGGGTGTCAAGCCCCAGTCCCGGCAGCCCTGCAACCTGGAAGACTGTCCCCTCAATGTCCAGTGGTTTATATCGGCATGGAGTGAGGTGCGACTTAGAGTATGATTTGACTAGAAAATAGATAAATAAATCAGAATAAAAGAGTCTGATGTAATAGCGATAGTGTCACGTTGAGATAGAAAACTGCACAAAGTAACACTGCACTTTTCCCACAAGCACAATGCACTATGCATCAAAACACACCCCGGGTATAAAAGCACTATGCACACTTCTGCCTCCGTATATGAAATGAAATGATTTACACTATCGTTAATCTTTCTGCATTTTGAGAAAAAAAAATGGGTAGGGTGAAAGAATTTTGTAAACTTTTTTTTTGTAATACATGTACTGTTTTTATCAGTAATTGAACTCTTACAGTTTGATATTAATGTTTGCACAATACAGAGTAAATTCAATAAGAAATTCAATTTGGAACAAAAATTATATTTTGTAACAAATTAGATTTCTGTTTGAAGCACCATTCCAGTCAAATGAGTAGGAAAACTGCTACTAACTTTAATTTTTATTTGAAATGACACTTGAGAAAGAGCTACTAATTTCATTATGCAAGCCAACATTTTAATTATTCTTTTATTTTCTCTGGCAATCTAAATAATTTGCAATTTTATTTTGAAATTTTTGTTACATGTCACAATACAAAGCTTTATTTATCAGTAATTATCACATTTGTACGCTGCATGATGTGATGGTTGGTGAAGATATATGAATCTTCTTTATAAATATAGCTCACCTTTGCCTACATCTTATTTAATCATGTTTTGGATAGCTTTGCAGGTAATAAGCACCCTCTTTAGGTGGCTGAAAGCGAAATCAATTGTACACATAATATATTTCTTGTAAAATTTGAATATGAATAATTTGGTAATTAAATTCAATATTTGTGGTATCTGCTTCACCAAAAGAGTATTTAATATAAGTTGAAATCTTGATTACCTTTCTGAGTCTCACATCTTGCAATGTATACATGTAATTTCCTTAAAAGGCATTATTTTGGGAATGAAGATGATTTAATTTTGCTCTTTCACTGGGATTTATGCCTCTTTATGCATTAATCATTATATTTCCCACTTTTGTTTTAAATAATATGTGATAGTGGTATGGTGCCACTATATCAGATATATTAATATAACATCAGTTTATCATGGGAAGCATGTTTTATTAATAAAATACACTATCTTTAATCTCTAATCAGAACCAAAATAGCTATAAATTACAGTTTGATTTGCCATCGACCTTGTCAGATTGTCTGTTATAAGTTTTGTAAGCTGACTGCTATTTTGTAGATGCATGTCAACCAGACTTTTCAATGACAAGTATATGTTCTTTAAAAATTAGCTTCAAATGACTATAAAAGAAAATGAAAATAATACATAAATGTTTTAGAGAAATGTATGTAAAAAAGGAGATATTCTAACATTACACATATGCAAAGGAATGATTTTATCCCCCCCCCCAAAAAGAAAAAAATAACTATAGAGAAGTACTCTGAGAAACACTACTCACTCGTCCAAGTTAGCTATCTTCTTCACTTTGTAGGTACATTTCTTTGAAAACTGATTTTGCTGTAGTGATTTGCATAGACAAAATGAGTGTCTGAAACAGGGTTGCCAGTTTGGCCTTTTTCTGGCCAAAAACACTAAATTTGGCCGTTTTTTAGATTGTTTGGCCGGGAAGAATTCAAAGTGCCGGCCAAACAGCTTTTTGGCCGTTTTGGGGCCTTTTTCACTGACACATTAAAAAAATCATTATAAAACCCTATTTTCTGGGGATTTTCAGTCAAATAATGTGCCACAAGGATCGAAAAGTAGCGGTGTGCATGTATTCCACGTGAAAAATCTGGCTCCGCGTAAACCGCGGTACTCAAATTTTCGGCTGCAGCAGAGGTTTCAAAGGTGTTATAAATTGATTACAACGTTATTTCTAACCAAATCTATGCTATGCTGCCCGTAAAATGCGTCAAATCCGAATTTGGCCTTTTTTCACTGAATTTGGCCGGTAATTTGGCCGATTGAGAATCGGAAAACCTGGCAACCCTGGTCTGAAATGTCAAATTGTTGCTGTGTGAAAGCAAAACAAGTATTTTTTTCTTTTACTTTTTAATGCTTGTTTTCAGTTGGTTATATCCATTTGAAAAACTGTTATAGAGGTACAAAGACTAATATGCGTTTTTCCTATATAATGTTCATGCGTCCACTGGAATTCAAATATTAAAATTTATTGAAGATCTAAATTTCCAACCCCATATGTCAAGTTATCCCTCCTAAATTAAAATCTAAATCTTACAAATAATGACCCATAACATGGGTCTTTGCGACCCACTTGGAACTGTATAGAGTAATCACAGTTTACCACTGTTTAGTGTACAAGCTTTACAAGTTGACAAATTGATTACATTTAACAGGGTTCCCAGCCAACCTGGAAATCAGTGGAAACCTAAAAAATGACTTCCTCTTTTTCCAGTCAGAAAAAAGTCAAGGAAATTCAAAAAAAAAATCCCTCAAATCAGGGAAGAATGAGGGAATAGTGTTTGTCTAGTGATCCAACTTCCTCGCCTCATATCCATACCATGGACATGAGGTGAGAAAGAAATGGGTGAAGAAAAAATAGGTTCAAAATGATGATCCTAATTTTTAACTTCCATCAGA
Source organism: Eucidaris tribuloides (assembly GCA_001188425.1). Lineage (NCBI taxonomy): Eukaryota > Metazoa > Echinodermata > Echinoidea > Cidaroida > Cidaridae > Eucidaris > Eucidaris tribuloides. The sequence goes on along the minus strand of JZLH01S0061210.1, from coordinate 1,983 downwards.
GAAAAATCAGGAAACATCAAGAAATTTTCTTTCATGAAATGCTGGGAACTCTCGTTTAGTTTTGTTTTAAATTTGTAAAATAGTCAATATTGAAAGAAAAAACAAAGAAACTGGGTTCTTGCTCCAGATTTTATTTGATTTATAATTACATGTATCCCTCCATTTCATATCCCTCCTTTTCATAAACAATCTGAAATTTAACAAATCTAGTGTTCCAAAACGTGTGGAATTGGCAAACGCCTTCGAGTCATGAAGTGCAGTCATCTCGACGACCACGGACAATACCAGGAGCTCCCCGAGGAGCAGTGCGAACACCTGAGCCGTCCAGTCCTGTCGCTCACCAAACCCTGCAACCTACAGTCCTGTGTGGTACAGGTCAGAGGTCAATGGCGACCAGGGGAGTGGTCACAGGTAAGTAACATATTATGTACAACGTTCATATGATGCACCACGTGCCAACCCGGGGTACCATTGTGCCCTGGTGTACCACGTTGTGTAGTGCCCTCATGTGTCCAAAAATGTATTTTATTTGGTTATGATCACGGAGATCAGAAATTATGATGCTGAGGCTGCACAAGTGCACAACAAAAAAGACTTAAACTTATGAGAAGTGGGGTAAAAATGAAGCTGAAGTTGTTATTTTCACACTTCAAACATAAATTTTACACAAAATGGCAGATTTCTATTTGGTACCCCAGGGTATCATTTATGTCTTCATATATTCTTGTTCAATGTTTGGTTAAAAGTATGTCACATGATAAAAATAAACACGTTATTCACTAAGTACTATTTACAGATCGACCCTGAAGTGGGCTTGCATATCATAGCATATTACGTGCTCGAGTGCAGGGAGGGAGGGGAAATAAAATATGTGCTGAATTTTGCATGCAAATCAATCAAACAAATGGTTACAGCGTTTCTCCAGTTACAATGGGTAAGTTTGGAATGCATTCATGTGTTAATATACAAATAGTGAATGATCACGAGTGCAATGGTACAAGATTTAGCATGAGGTGAAATATTGAGACGCTCTATTCAACGAGGCGAAGCCGAGTTGAATAGAGCGTCTCGTATTTCACCGAATGCGAAATCTTGTTCCATTGCACGAATAAAGATCATTCACTATTTGTTTTATACAACACCTCGGACGTTTACGGACTTGTTTCAAGGTATAAATGTTATAAAAGCTTGATTTTACTCAGCGAGCTTTACTGTAAAAGAAGCAAAACAGTATGTTTATTGCTGGCATTCAGCACGTGCACAATGACTGCGCCTTCTCAAGATTTTTGTATGCGCACGCGCAGTATTGTGTACGCCAAATTAGACGCGCGTGTCGATTCTTAATACATTGATACGCGCGCGTGCTTGACACAATTACGCAAATCATTGTTGAGCGACGAGAGTGCAATGGAACGGCAGCCAGTTTGTCTATGGGAATTTGTACATGGTTGATGACATCAGCAGAGTGCAATGTACCGAAACTGCTCTAACGAAACTGCACTCCGCGTACCGCGCGAGTACAATGGGGCGGTTAGCGTAGGCCGTGTGAAGCGCAGTCAACCAATCGGATAGCGTACAATCTTACTAGGTGTTGTATAAAATCTTTTAACCAATCAATGAGCAATGAATACAGTGCACTCCCGTTGTAATGAACACTGTCATAATGACATTCCTGTGACAACGAAGTAAAATTTAAGGTCCCAAGTTTATTATGTATATACCTTTATATACTTTGACTGTTCGGTTATAACAAAATTTCAATACTACAAAAGAAAACTGCCGGTCCAGAAGACTTCCCTATAACGGGAGTTTGCCAGTATATGAATAAAGTATACAAAACAAATATAAAGTGCCTTCATTTGAGACTCTGGTTTAAAACTATGGTCCCTCAATGACTGCAGTAGTGCTATTTTGGAAGTCACCTCAGGCCTACAGTTTTAACCAAAACCTCTTATGGCAGTATATATTTGTATAACATTTTCA
>JZLH01S0061206.1:0-13268 GCA_001188425.1 Eucidaris tribuloides | reverse complement strand
TTGGCTGTGAAAGGATTAAGTTTTGGTTGCTGGCGTACATTTGGCCGTACAAAAACTGGCGAGGATTCCCCCCCCTGGGGGGGGGGTACCCAGATTTGGTTCCAAAGGGGGTGTGCCGCTGAAGTCGAAAAATCCGACCCTTTTTAAAGGGTCATTTTGGCGGGAAATGGTACCTATTATTAAGGGTTTTTATTAAGAAAAGTGGCATTTTTTGTAGCATTTTAGCGATGAAATAGTCGAAAATATCCAGTGTAAATCGTAAAATTTCAAAATCATGACCCATGTTTAAGGATTTTGTTCCCAAAAACCATACCCATGTTTAAGGATTTTTTCCCAAAAGCCATAAACATGGCATGTTTAAGGATTTTTTTTGCGAAAAAGTCACCTATTAGAGCAGCACACTCCCGTTGACTATCAGAAGTGGGGGGGGCCACACTTGGTCACCATTTCACCCTCAGCCGAAGCAGACTTTTCGTTAGCACGTTACATTTCGGGAGAGATATCGGGAATACTTCCCCGATAAATAATATTTTTGGATTTTTTTCCCCGGCGAGCTCACCCCCCCCCCCACCCCCTTCTCCTCGATCTGGCCCTGCTAAGTTTTTGCTGTCTGGAGTGTAAGGGAAAAATTTAGGCGCTGGAAAACTCCCGAGAAATATCTAAAATTTTATCTCCCCACGATCAATCCTCCTGCACGTGAGCGAGCTTTTGGTCCGCTGGTCCGGAGAAATTCGGCGCTGGATAACTATACCGATAAATATTTTCTCGCAAAATTGTATTTCTCCTGACGAACCTGGTCGCTGTCGAGAAAAATGTCGCGAGAAATTGAGCCCAGAAAACTCCCGATAAAACTTTTCCGAATTTTTTCCCCGACGGATATCGCCCCCCCCCCTCCCCAAGATTTCAAGATTTCACCCTGGGGCCGCCCTGCATGAAAACCCCCTACACACGGGTGCGTACCAGGTGCAACTTTGCGGAAATAGGTGCAGAACAATGCCGTGGTATTCGAGCAAATCTGCACCTTTCACGGCTGAGCGCTCACCCCAATCCATCATGTTTGCAAGTTTGCACCTTTTTGGTGCAAATTTTGCCACCAATAGACCACTTTCATAATGTATTCAAATTTATGGATGTTTTCTCTTCCGAAGCCTGGTGATGAGCTATTTCTTTTATCTGTTTCTATGAATACAATTTCAATACTGCAAATGAAACTTGCATAAATTATACTATTTTCTATGTCGGACAAGCTCAGACAAGCTTTCATGTTGTCAAGAACAATCCTTGTTTAAGAGGTATGCATGGAATTTAAATATATCATCAAAACGGCCTGTAGGTGCAAGTTTGTGTACATTCGCTTCAATGCAATATAATCAGGTGAAAATAAACACCTTCACGGCCAGCGTGATGGCCAAGTGGGTAGAGCTTCCGCCTCTCGTGCGTATAAGGTCGCAGGTTCGAGCCCCGGGCAGGTCTATACGTATGAGTTTTTAAATATTTGTAAATGTTAATAAACTGTATTATAATGTAAATAATATAAATAGCACTCGAATGAACGTGAAATGTAGTTCACACACACACACACACACACACACACACACACACACACACACACACACACACACACACACACACACACACACACACACACACACACACACACACACACACACACAAGAAAAAGAAGATGCCTTTTTATTTTCTATGGTGCAATCCTGCACCATCAGGTGCAACTTTGCACCTTTCAGAAAGGTGCAAAGTCGCACCTTTAAAGGTGTTCCCAGTGTGACACTTGTCTGCACCTTTAAAGGTGCAAAGTTGAACCTATTTTTCGTAGTGTGTATTATCAAAAGTTCTGGCTACGCCGATGTGTCCATCAGAGGGTAGTGGTGAATTTCCTTGATGTCAAACTGTATTTTAATAATCTGACTGATTACAGAATGTGTTAATTGCATTTTTGTGTGAAGATTTGTCCATGTTTAAAGTTACATCTAGTTTTCGTAGCAGTCCTTAATCATACAACGCCCCATTTGGCTAAATATGTCTGACAATTGTGACTAATGTTAGAGTAATTCGGTTTGAGAGGGCGAAGTCAGGTGAATTCCCTCACCTCCAATAGTGGTATAGTCATACACGGACCAGGGATGGTAAAAAAACCCGGAAGTCCCCAGATTACACTTTTCGATGATGCAATAAATCTTGGTATCTGTTTGCATCGCCATAGTAATAAATGTTTAAAGATTGGGTTATTGATTGCAGGATGTGCAAGTCCATTACTTCCCTTCATTATCAATACCAAACGGTAGTTTAGTACTTACAAATGGTGTGTTGAAAATCTGAGATCCATACGTCATGAATTTGTTGTTTAATGAGAAAAACTAATAACGACATGTTACCAGAATGTTGTTCTTTCCGTGAGTTTCAATTTTGCTCAAAATGCGAATTGCGGTTACTGTGCACCGTAGCAAGACGAGAGCAGCCCTTTGATTGGCTAACGGATATCGCCTGCGCGACCTTTGGCTAACGGCTGATCGGACCATTTTGGAACGGCACGTGCACGTTTGACGTCGCGGATTTTTTTTAATTTGCTCCTGAGCAAATGGAAAAAGGACGAAGTTTAACCGTCCAGATTTTCACCAAAACTCAATATTTTACCCCAAGTCTCTATGAGAGGTGTTTATTTATATTAATCTTCACATTGGATATGATTTCAGCTGATTTGATTCATATAGATGTTTTTTGACGTGCAAATCAATAACCCAATTTAAGGCCATTGCACAATGGCCTCAGTAGCATTAATTTAAACCGGGAGTTGGCATTACGCAATTTATGCGGGAATTTATGTTACATAATGACTGTTGCTGAAAATGTTCAGCCAGTAGCCTTGAAATAATGACAGTTTTGTTTGTCTTCATTTTGAAGTTACGATTCGTTGTTTGTTCAGATGCACAGTTGGGGGATTTGTACTCTACAGTCTGCCCTTGGACCGACTACGTATAGGCCGCAAATTGCTCTTCAAATTAAAGTGATTGTTCAACGACATCCGGCCAGAAAGTGGCTTCAAGGATGAGTTTGAATGTATCAGTATCACCCCACCCCCCCCCGCAAAAAAACGATGTCATATCGCACATGGTAAAACTAATGTAATTACTGAACGCCTATTGGGAGCCGCGATGCTGCAGCACCTTTTTAGGGGACTATAGCACCCCTAAAATGCTGCACCTTCATATTTTGTTAACACCACCGGACAGTTTAGAGCGCCCCCCCCCCTTTTAACAGATTTGCAGCTCAAAACACTCGCTTTGGTAACTAACGAGGTGACGCGGCGACGCCCCGACCACCCCCCCCCCCACCTTCCCCAATTAGTTTACATCATAATATTTGGGCTAGGGTTAAGGTAGGGTTTCCCCATGTACGTCCATATTTCATCAAAATATTTGTAGTATCAACATGAGGAATATCATTACTTGACCAAGGGTACTGACATCGGGATTACACTAGGTGAAATAATAGATGCGATGATAAATTAATCATGTTACGCAATATAGGAAGCAATAGAATTAGGTAGACACTATGGACCAAAGCAGATAAACATCAAAACATTAATTGCAACGCCAGTGGTATTTCTTCTAACCCCTTCAGTACTACACCCATGGCATGAATCTATGGAGTTATGTTTAATGGTATTGACATACCCTGCAACATACACTATAACGCATGCATTTTGAGTTGAAGGGGTCTTTCTATAATGAAATCCTAATGAAGTTTATTATTGGAAAATGTAAAATTATTTGAAAAGAAATCAATGAATATTCTTTCTCCTTTCTTCTCCAAGGCGGAGAAATTATCAAATGCAGGCGCGCCCACGCCAGAGGGGCGGGAACATAAAAATTAACATTTTTTTCCGCCTCCCTGTAAGGGTGGGGGGTTAATTCACACTAGTATCGTAAATCGGTTTCAAATTTCCCGTGAAACGGTTTTGATGGCTTGGAAAGCCTTCCAACAAACAAAAAATGCCAATGTGTTCCTCTGACGCTTTCTCAGAAAGAAGACACCACCCCGCGAAGACGAAAGCGCCTCCTATCTTCATAAGGAGGAGGATACGCCCCGTATTTTAGTAAGGACCTCTTCAAGTTGTAATTTCTTATTCTTTCTCAATTCTAAAGGCGATTTATTATTACAAACATCCTAAAATTTGCTGTCATGCGACTTTTCAGTACATTGGATATAATAATGTGTACAAAAATTGTACAAGAGAAAAGCGCCCTCTTTGGCAATTAGAAAATACTCCCATGGCATGATGCCTAGCCTACATCGTCAAGAGCATAGTCTTAGCTTTTAAATGTTGTTTGGTCTGTTCAATTTGATCGTTTTAATCTCGAGAAATGTACAGTTAACAACAAAAGGGTATGATCACACTTTTACAGGAAGCGGGCCTGATACTTTGTAGTGGAAGTGGCACATTTTGTGATTTTATCCTTTCGTTGTTAAAAACATATCCTAAGATTAAAACAAGCGAATTTTAACAGAAATACTGTAACGGTATTTGAAAGCCACGACTATGCTCTTGGCGTTGGCATTGATGTAAGCTTTATGCCACAAGAGTATTTTCTAATGGTCAAAGAGGGTGCTTTTCACTTGCACAATTTTTTTTAGAGACAAGCTGTAGTTAATAACAGTAATCTTGAGTGGTGAAATTCAACACCATATTGATATCTGTATTGGATTTCACACCTCAGTTTTGGACTGCAATAATGTAAGCCATCTTGTATTCTGCACGTCCACATCAATGTCACACACACACACACGCACACACACACGCACACACACACACACACACACACACACACACACACACACACACACACACACACACACACACACACACACACACACACACACACACACACACACACACACACACACACACACACACACACACACACACACACACACACACACACACACACACACACACACACAAATTGTTGGAATGACACTAGTAAAGTGGGTAAAACCAGGAGCTGCACCATTGATGATTGTGGCAAATGAATACAAGATACGAGCACATAAATCTTTTAAGACCAGAAATTTACTCATTTCACTTTTTTGCATGGATTTTAGATTCTGAAGTTGGTTGATCAGAAAATAAGGGTCTTGACCCCCAAGAAAAAAAACTGCATACAACCTTGATTAAAATACTTTGGTGAGAGGCTACATAGAACAAAAGAGTTTAAATTCATTATTTTACTTCACATGTTGCCAAGACCAAGTTCATGATTATCAACGGAGATCAGTCATCTGTCCCACTGAGAGTAGACAATGAGGAGGTTGAAAGAATATCACAATTCAACTTCCTGGGAGCTCTCATTACTCAAGATGGCAGCTGTAAACAAGAAATCAGACGACGCTTGACAATGGCCAGATCAGCCATGGTGAACCTCCACAAAATATGGGCAGATCGAGGAATCACAAAAACTACAAAACTCCGCCTTGTACAGGCCCTAGTATTTCCCATTGCCACATATGCTTGTGAAACGTGGTCGCTGACAAAATCAGAATATGATAGAATAAACGCCTTTGAAATGTGGTGCTGGCGGAAAATGCTGAAGATCCCCTGGACTGCAAGAAAGACCAATGTCAGTGTCCTTCAAGAGGTCAACCCAAAAAAGAGACTACTTGCTATGGTAAATCATCTGGCACTTAGCTACTTTGGTCACATAGCAAGACGAGGAAATGACTGTATTGAGAAAGAAATACTTCAGGGGAAAATTGAGGGCTCGAGAAGACCAGGACGACCAAAAGCTAGGTGGATTGATAGAATCAAATTCCTTGTTGGTAAACCCCTTTCAACTGTATATCAACTTGCTGCTGACCGTAAGAAGTGGAGATCAATCATGGAAGTCAGGAACCGTCAGCCATGACAGAAACATACCAAGCAAGCAACTTTATATAATGATTGTTAAACTAGAGCAGTTCGACTGCGTGCAGTCGATGGGTATGCCTTCGCAGTCCGCACTCCCATCCAACTGATGTACACGTAATTTGAAAAGCCTCAAGTTACCATGGTAGCAAGACCAATGAGATGAATAAGCCCACGTGACCTTTGACCAAGTTACAGTAAAATCTAAAAAGTAGTTCTTAAATTATTGTGACAATGAGCTCAATTCGGACATGAGGCCTTGTGACCTTTGACCACTGATCGTAAAACTCCAAAATCGAATCAATATTTTGGTGCCTTATATAGATACTTCTCCCAAGTTACGTCAAAATCGGACCAGTCATACTCAAGTTATCACAGTAATGAGCCCAAATCAGACATATTTTAGGCCAGGTGACCTTTGACCTTTAAGCTCCAAAATCTAGCATGTCTAATCACTTCATTGGTGCCTTATAATACATACAGTGTACTTCATCCAAGTTACATCAAAATCCGACCAGCTGTTCTCAACTTATCGCGGTAACGAGCCCAATTCAGACATATTTTAGGCCCAGTGACCTTCGACCTTTGACCTTTCAACTCAAAAATCTAATCAGTTCATTGGTGCCTCATAATACATACTTCACCCAAGTTACATGAAAATCTGACCGGCTGTTCTCAAGTTATCGTGGTAACGAGAACCGGTAACGGACGGACGGACGGACAACCCCAAAACATGATGCCTCCGGCAACTTCATTGCGGAGGAATAAAACAACTTTCACCTTCAGTAATAAATTCAAGGTACTGTGTATTAATATCTTTCATCTGATGTCCACATTGGATATTAGTCCAGCTGTATACAATTAGGTTTGGAGTTTTTCAGACCAAACATGTCATATACATGTACATAATCAGCGATAATTATGTGGGTGACATGTTTGCATACCAAATTACCAATGGTTTTTTTCAAAAATTATTCACAACTACATTATTTTCTTTTTCCGGAAGAGTAAACTCAGTTCAGCATAGTGTAAAACAATATCAATACCGTATACACATAAATATTTGTTCACTGCTGTTGATTAAAATTATATTACTGTACTTCTCATTCTGCCACATAATTTGCTAGATATTTCTTTAACAATTAAATGCACTGCTGCAAATCATTGAGAAAATCAAAGTAAGAGAAGTACTTATTGGTGATTTTAGATTAATAGATTAATTCATTAATTATGTTGCTGGGTAAGTTACATATAAATATCGGCACTTATATAGATGCTACTCAAAACAAAATCTCAAGCAATATATCAATTTATTACTTTTTATACGTTTTATTGAAGAAAATATTATCAGGTACAGGTTCGTCTGAAAATATTTGTTTTGTTTTCTTTTTACAAGGGTAAAGTATACAAGAAGAAAAGAAGTCATAAAAACTACAAGCCTTCACACAACAGTATCAAAAAGACTTGAATATTAATGAATGAAAGGTTTGCAGAGAGAATTAAGATGCAGAATAAATTTGCTGCTCATCTCTGTATTCTCAAATTAATGATTCATTTCTGAGTCATTAAAAAAATATCAGATCAAGCATTTGATCTTATTTATCATTTATAATTTGATAATACAGAGATGAACAGCAAATTTATTCAGAAACTTGAATATGCTTGATATTCAAGATCATTGTAGTACATGTACATTATCCTAACAATCTGTTCTAATTCCTTGCATAGGTCATATTAATCGAGGAGGTTGCACTTATGTAAATGAACACCGCGAGCACAAAGCCCAAAAATCAAACGCCATGTGGCAGATTGTATTGGGAACTTGAAGCGGCACATGGAACATGTGCTGGTAGCCTTCACACATTCAGTATGAACAGAAATGTTGTGCCATTGATAAATATTTAATGGGAGGGGCTTACAATAAGGAAGATAGGGTTTCAATCTTTGCACCAGCAAATCTATTCCACCGACCAAACTTCCCATGCACTTCAAAACGACAGGTTTAGTTAACCCCCTGCATACTTCTTACAGGGACTAGATGGTTATGTCGGAGGCAAGTTCCAGGCTCATAAAAAGCTGCTTTCAACAGAATCATAGTAGTGTGGAAAACACATCAGAAACACATGAGAAAAATCAGGCAAATATTTATAAGATTAATTCTTAAATATTCATATCTTATTCATGCTTGTCAGATTTTTCTCATCACTTTCACTGATATCATAACATATCAATATGTTTCTCAGTTTTACCTGCCTCTATTCAAAAGAGCTAGCTATAAGCCTGGAATTATCCTTTAAATCTAAGGGAAAGAGATAATCTCGAAAGCATCGGGTTTATTTTGAATGACAAATGACAAAAGTCATCCACAAATATACTGAGCACAATCAGAACTGGGTATTTCAGAACCTTAAAACAAAAACCGTAATTTGTCAACAATATGTTTTGTAAAATAGGTCAGAGTCTAAATACATTTAAGCCTAACAGAAGTTTTGGTGTGAGGCAAAGGTCAACAAAGGAACATTAATTTATCATGTAATGAAAAACAAAAGCAACACTGTGTTACAATGTCTTTATATCCAAAATATATGATATATATGATTATACATGTATCTGTGACATAATTTTATCTTGCCTGCATTTATACAAACAGGCTGCCACATAAGAAGAGGGCCTTGTAGTATTACATGCTGAACACAAATTTTCACTCCTGTTGTAGCAAGCCTATTGTACATGTATGTAACTACGCAAACTAACTGCAGTGAGCATACAGTACAGAATTTAATTGTATGTATGTATACATGAATGAGGCTAGCCATACTTCTGTGCTGTATCAATGCATTAGCACTCTGCAGCTGTAAGGACCCTTGACTTGCGTTGCTGCCCAAAATATTTCACAAAAAAGAAAATTTAAATTGCTCAACCAACATGATCCATGATGCAAAGTCCTGGAAGTTCCAGTTTCCACCACAACACAGAATCACCCCCAAATGTTGCTGCACGAATGGGGGGCTAGCCTGATCCACAACTTGACACAAGAAGGTAAAGAAGGTCTCAGTGTCAACTCCACGTTGCAAATCACTTCAGTCATGCAAATCGATACATTATTGTAAAATGTTCTAATCATGTAGTAGTAGTGCACAACATCTTCATTTTGTTGTCAATCATATCGGCATCATCATTTCCTTTTCATACGACAGTACCTTTCCATTATGCTACAGGTCAGAGCCGTTGATAGAGAGAGTTAAATGTCTGACATTTGCTCTGCCACAATTGCTCTAATGATTATTTCATGCACGAACCCTGACCTCAAAGGTAAATGACATGATTAGGGGTAGTCCTCAACTTGGGCTGAAACTACTCTAGAATCAAGTAAACTACAGTGTATGCAAGGATTCTCCTGTGAAAATCTAGTAGTCAAACGTTGACTCATTCTAAAATAACTCATGTCAATATCCCTTGTGGCAGGCAAACCTGCTGTGTAGCTCTCTATGGGTCCTATTTTTATCGTGCCCCGAGAGAATTAATGTTCATGCTTGATTCTCCATAAGTAAACAAATTAGAGACAAATCCTTCCAGCTAGGAGATCCACTTCAGCTGGTGTATAGTTTTGTTTTGTTTTTCAACTCATTTGGTTCTTGAGGCATTTTTCAAGTGTTCCCAATCATGTCACTAATCTTCAACCCTAACCCTAACCCTATTCTGAACTGGAAACACAATGGCAACCATAAACCTAAATCTTTGTCTTCTGAGATATTGTCAACTATCACCAGGGCAATGTCGGATCACCAGAGAGTTTTGCCAACTTGGTTCAATAGGTTACAGTAATAACAACATGATGGTGCATGTTTTTGCATGATCGTGTTACAATCCACTGTTAAACGGTCATCACATGCCTTTAGCCTCCATGTTGTAACCTACCTGAAACCAAGCTGATCAAAGTCTTTCTATATATCTATGACTCTGTCACATGTGGGTACATGTATATAGCGCCCTCTATCATGAACAACAAGACAGTATACCCTGACTGACCACATAACAATTGGTATCCATCCCACTGTAATGTATACAACTCACATCCTCTTCTGTAAATGTCACATTTGACTGAATTTCATCTCTTTTTTTTGTAAAATAACATTGTCAAACTGCCGTCATTTTTTCTTTATCACGTGACCACAATCATATTTTCCCCTGATGATGGTATGTTTGACTCCTGGTAAGTCCTGCGTCCTTCCTCCTTCCACCAGCACAATATTATGCTCCTGCAGATTGTGTCCCTCTCCAGGTATAAAAGCGACAACTTCGCGTCCGTTACTCAGTCTCACCTTGGCGCACTTCCTGTTGGCTGAATTCGGCTTCTTTGGTTTGCGAATAAGTATTTTCAGAACGACCCCTTTCATCTGAGGGCGTTTGTCCATGGCGAAGGTCTGGTTTGGGTTGGGCTTCTTGCGTAAGGGGCCGCGTCTGTGTAGTTGGTTGATTGTGATCGGCCGTGATGGTTGCACAGCTGGAAGTGAGAAAGACGATGGCCATATTCTGGATAGAGTTTGGGTGAGTGCTCCACCTACAATAAGTGAGATCAATGTCATGGAAAGTTGGCAAAGCAGCAAATTAAAAACAGTTTTATAAGGAATACAACTCTTTCATGAAAGTTTGTTTATTCAAACATTTATCAAATTGATAGATTTTACACGGATCACTTTCAATTTGTGTGATTGCAGATGATTACAAATAAATTCATAGCAATTAACAAATTAATCAGTGTATTTATCAATATCAATTAGAATATACATGTATATCCACTCGGTTTACCATTGAACGATTAAAACTTGTCAAATTATGTTTTTTTCCTCCTCGTGACCTGTGTCCTCTCTTGTTCAAGCAATGTTCTTTACTTTTTTTATAGAGCTTAACCTCACCATTCTCTGTTAGTTGCATTGCAGTTACATGAAATAATCATGTTAAAGCAACATTATTCTTTTTTTTAACTGCAATTTTGCAATTTCTATCATTCTAGTGAGAGACTTTATTCTAAATTTTTCATTATTCACAAGTTTTCTGTCCCCCCCCCAAAAAAAATAAAACACACACACTTTTTTCTAATATTGAGATTTTCACATAGAATCTAAGTTTAAACGTATTTGTTTGGGGGTGGGGCTGAGTTTAACTGTATTTGTCAGTGCTGCTGCAGTTTGAAACTTCAAATTCACTTTCACCTTTACGAGTTAATAATATCAAAAGACACTAACATTTATCACTGGTTCTGTATGGAGCATAAATGACGAGTGACAAGACTCCATATGAACAAGTCCAAAATATTTTGTGATTTTGCAAGGGGACTTCAAACTACTCTCTTAAAGTAAACTTTTTAAATGTTTTGAATACTTTACTGGATCAGTAATTTCACAGAAGCAATCAAACTGAGCACTTCATTTGGGTCATTTTTTTTTGACTCCCTGACAAACTTCTGATTTATTAACCACATGCCATTTTACATCCCCATCCCCCCCAAAAAGTGTTATTATACATAACAACATTGTTTTAAGCTCAAACATTTCACCTGTAGGGACAGTGATTTTCCGCGATCTAACGGAAAACAGGACGGAATATCCGGAAAATCACAACTTTGAAACGCGAAAATGAGTTTTTCCAACGGAAAATCACAGCGTAAAACCTCTTTTTTCTCCAAATTTTTTTCTTTTTGAAAGGAAAAAACACAAAACTCGGAACAAAAATTAGAAAAAGTTGACACAAAAACACAGAAACAGCAAGAAATATTTATTTCAAGTTTTATGTAAACGGATTAACGGAATTGTCAAATTTTTTCATGTACACAAAGTCTATGGTAAAACGGAATTTCCATTTTTCAGTCAAGTTGAAACGGAATTCCAGATTTTTGGAAACGGAAAGGGCCTTTTTTTGAAACGGAAGATCACTGTCCCTACACCTGCATCATAGTTACTGGGTACCATATGCCTTACCTCTCTAATTTTATGCCCACTAGCACTCTTATCAAGTACTAAAAATTCCATCATCACAACATATTTGACATGCCTTGTGAATTTTGAAATTGAACTGTATGAATCTGTTTAAGGTCCGAAGTCAATCTAGTCTAAATGTCAATGACTACATTACAATGTGTTAGAAATCGCCAAATTATAGTTGGCGAAGGTATGTTTTGTTGTTGCTGTTATCTTTTGCACACACAGACCACTAGGTGAACGATGTGAAATTACATGATTCCAATTTATTGGCTTGGCATAAAGCTAGTACTGTGTACATGTAGGTGGAGATAAAAATATAAAATTAACAAGATAAGAATGATAAATAAAATTCTCACCTCTTGCTGGTACATGTTGCTGGCACAGCCTGCAAGCTAGAGACACTACGGGTCGTACTCTTGAGATGAACTCAAACATCGCAGATCATTTGTCACGAGCACCTTTTATCACAGAATCTGTGGTGAGGAAACAAAGCAATAAATAGTAGTAGTTGCAGTTTGTTTTACGCAGTGATGAACAAGTAACTTTGAGATCGCACATGGTCTTGAGCCACCTATACAAGCAAGGGGTATATAGGCTAGTGAAATAGATGCTGTATTACAGAGCTGGTGATATTTGATCTAAACCTCATTCGCTTATCATGGGTACGATATCGTAGTTAACACCGTACATGATTTATCACCTAAGTTGAAAAAAAGATTTTGTGATGAGCAGTGTTGGGTGTCTCGAGACGTGTCTCGGTCTCGAGACATGTCTCAAGACAGTGTTTGGGTGTCTCGTGTCTCGTCTCGGTCTCGAACGCTAATTGTCTCGTCTCAGTCTCGGTCTCGTAGGCCGAGACATCGACAAGGGCCATTCTTTGAAAAGTGAAACAAATTGTCAAAAAATGAAGTTTGTTCTTTGAAATTTTCAGTTGCATATTCATGCAAAGCATAATCCAAAGTTACTTGAATGATATTTTTTCTTTGAAGAAAGTCCATATTTATGCTAACTTGCCTAAATTTAAATAACAATGTGTTATAATGTAAATATTGAGCATTTTTCCTCTTAAATGGATTGGTAAAAAGGTGAGTGTAATAACTTTCTTTCTGAAGATTGATGTGGTCATATGTTTGTCCACACCCATTCAAACTAATACCACCTAAAAAGAATAGTTTTTATTCATTCATTAATGAGTAATTAACAAAACAAATTAATCAACTTTAAATGTCACACACGTGACAGGAAAGCATGATAAGTTTTTCCCAGCAGAAAACTACTGTCTTGATAATATTCTTTTTTGTGTCAAAAGTCTAGTTTGGTTGTGTCTTACTTTACACCTAAATATGAGTACCATAAATTGCCATTCT
>JZLH01S0061200.1:3423-14202 GCA_001188425.1 Eucidaris tribuloides | reverse complement strand
AAAAAATGGTATAAGATTACAATATTTTACGAGTAGCAGTATTGTTTCTGCAATAGGATCTCGATATTGGAAAGCAAAAAATGCGACTGCTGCCACAAGGAGACGGCTTAAAGAGACAATAGCCATGCCGCGGTAACGACAAAGATAAATCAAATTGTTGAAAATATATCCGTAATTGATTGCACACCTTTTGTTTGTCACGCACAAGAAAGGACTGAGGAGAGGGTATAAACGCACAGGTAAAAGCAAATTGATCTGCGGGTATCAATAACTTGCAAGAAAAATGGCACTGTGAGGCAAATTAACGCTACCTCCTTTTTAGATTAATTTTCAGTAAGAAGCGCTTATTGACGTACATTCATGGACTTTATTCATTTCCATTTCATCCGTAGCAAACTGGAGAAAGCGATATTACACAAATCAGCATTTGTGGTAGTACGGTAGTGGCTATACCTTCATCGCTAAAGGTGTGTCCCGCACAACAATCCATCTTTTATTCTTTGATTGATTGGCCCATAAAACAGGTGTCTTTTATTCATGGACCCGGGTCATGGACCTGAAAAATCAATTAGTACCAGTTAGAACACTTTGATTTGATTTGATTTGATTTGATTTGATTTGATTTGATTTGATTTGATGTAACAGAAATGAGTTCTGACTGGCGTTTTTAGTTTATTCGTCAATCGATCATGTCGATCGTGTCAAATTTCCAGCAATTATTAACTATTTTGATGATTTTTTGTTTTTTAAATCACTATTAATGCAGTAATGCTTACATGAATCATATACGCAGATAAAAGATGAACAGCGAGTACGGATTCTTACCTTTTGTGCAAGATTTTGAGAATATGCGACACCGTATCAATCCCGTCTTCTTGACTATGCAAGGATAATGTCAGACATTAATGATGTAACATTTCCAAACTCGGCTTACACAAAGTAAAGCAACACTATAAATGAACATGCGATGTCGTCTGCAGCACCTGATTCTATGTGTGCAGAATTACTGTCGTCCTGCAAAGTGACAGCATGAATAACTTAAGTCATTAATGATGTAATGTTTCCAAACTCGGCTGACACGAAGTAAAGCAACAGACACTACCTAACATGTGAAGTCGTCTGCAGTGCCTCATTCGTACGTGTGGCAGAATTACTGTCTGACGTATACCGCGAAGTGACAGCAGACGTGCGTGCCAATGTCGCGCCAAACAGCCCAACGATTGGCGCGTTTTTCAACCAATGCACGAGCTCTTTCTCCGTGTGATCGAGGTGCGCATCGGAATTCGTTAAACGATTCAATCGCCATGAGTAGTGCCGCTATAAACTGAAATATTTGCAATTTGTCTTCTGAAATGTCTTCTTTCCTTGATGTGCATTTGAGAATGTAACAGGAGTGTTATCGTTCTCGTGTCCATTGCGGAAGCTCATCAAAACGGCGCGCCGCTGATTCTACACTCCTCATATTCAGACCCAGGAGTATCAGCAAAGAAACATTTTGTGAAAACATTAGAGGCAATGTATGGTTTTGCTTATTGGTGAAAATGAAATTAGCACATATTGTGTTTTTAGTAGACCTGTATCATCTATCACTACTAATACCCTGAATATTACACGTTCTGAAATGATTCCAGTTTTGCGAAAACGGATGATAAATCAAAAAGTCTGAAGCCCTGACTTTTTGCAACAGGAAATTTAGATGTGATATCTGCTCCCTGGTAATTTAAAATCGCAATATGTCATTAAAAATATTTTTTCAGTAGATTTTATGTGTGTTTTTTTAATGTCTGCCGTGACAATGACATACTTTGTGTGAAAGATTAATGAAACATGTGTAAGCAACTTAACTAGGCCTATACTTAGTCTTTAATGTAATAAACTCAGAATAATTCATTCAACTGACATTTTTATTGACGGTAAAACAAAATGTCGTACACATACCTGCGTACAAAGATAATGACGAAATCGAAGAGTACAATTAATCTCAGTTGAAGAAACAAATGTATCAAATTTATTACCAGTCAAAGCATAGTTTGTCATTTGTACGTGTCATTTCAGCACTACTGCGTAATTTTTTACATGATCTGCAATCTCGAGGGGTGCATCAAATCATTTTCTAGACTTTTGTAACGATGTCACAATTACGTTAGACAACTTGAATTATTGCCTTTGTTCTGCAAGAAGTAGAAAGGCAGCCACACTGTTTGTGTAGGTGTGAAATAATAAGCAATGTTATACGTGGAGGCGTCTGGCTTTGTGGATATAAAACAGGGTTTTTTTTCTCTAGTAAGAGATCCCGGTTCCAATCCCGTCACATCCTCTGTGTATCAATACACTTCGTCCGCACGCCCCTCTCCATCCAGGAGCACAAACTTAAGAGGACAAGAAATCCAGTTGCGAGCAAAATTGGTTCGAGGGTCTTTGTGGCAGCAAGTCTGTGTAGGAATAGGCCTAGTCCCCAGGCAGTAGAGGTGGTGCACACCTACAGGTGCAGGTGCGATGTGGTCCGATCAGGAACGGTAAAGAGCCTCTTAGAGGTGCTGATCCAAGACTATAGAAGACTATAGACCAACAGTGCAACTGTCAAAATACCAAACACTCTGATAAACAATTTGCTGTAACAATTTATAAACACTTGAACACGTTTATCTGGAAATCATAAACATTAAGAAATTCTGTGTATCACTTATGATGTAAAAAAATTGTGTTTATTTCTGGAACACTTCGTGATAACGAACACTTAATGTGATAATATAAAAACGTTTAGGAGTTGAAAATCACAAACGTGTCAACAGACATTATTATGAACACCTTAACACTAAAATCTTCACAAAAAGTTTTGTTAACGCGTTTATGATTTCAACGCCTAAACGTGCTTATGACACGTGTTCAACTGTTTGTGAAGTATTCCAGAAATAAACACGAATTTTTGATATCATATAGATGATACACACAATTTCTAAAACTAAGTGTGTTTATGATTTCCAGATAAACGTGTTCAAGTGTTTATGAAGTGTTGCAGAAAAGTGTTTAGTAATTTTACAGTGTACGGTACAACCCCTTGTACACCCCGAATTGAGAAGGTTCTACCGGCGCCCTTGTTCTACAGTAGGGGAACTTGTACCAAGCAATGTGGCATACAACGGATTGATATAACAAACGTCACTATATTTCCCAAAGAACTGAAAGTGATTATAAACCGATGTAAAGCGAGAGCAACTCGGATTTTTTTATGTTGGACTGAATTTGTGACTTAATGCTCAAAATGGTTGCAACTTACTCATTTATTGTCCCGTTTGTGATAAAACTAGTATATATATCGGGGTAGATATTTGATGTGCCTTCTCTCCATTAGCATTATTCCAAGGAGTCTATATCGACGTTGAGCTTGAGACATTGAATCTTTTCGCGGTATGTTTTAATTTCCTGCGGATGATGTTCTCCAAGAGCAAAATATAAAAAGTTATCTTCCTCTTAGTCCGTATCTATTTCCTGTTGCGGATTTGCGACCCTCGCTAAGACAGGTAAATCACGTATGGAATTTAAAATTGATAATAATAATAATAATAAATATCAGTTATAAAGCGTTTACTAGAAACATTTTAAGCGTTATAAAAGGAAAGTTGCAAAGTAATATATAGTAAATAGTAAGATGGATGGAACAAGGACGGAATAAAATACAATACAGTTTCTATACTTTATTAATTGTAACTACAATAATCAAGTGAAATGTTCAATTGCATATCAGACCTTATCGAAAAAGACTTGATCAGAAGACTTAACACGTACATATGCACACACAAACACACATACAAACACACACACAAACACACACACACATACACACATTTAAACACACACGCACTCACACAAACACACACAGACAAACACAGAAACACGCACACACACAAATACATTCACTCACTCACACTCTCGCACACACACACACGCACGCATGCACACACACACTCACGCACCACACACGCACACACACACTCACGCACACAAAAACGCGCACACACACTCACGCGCGCGCACACACTCACTCACACACTCACACACACACACACACACACACACACACACACACACACACACACACTCACTCACTCACGCACACACAAACACATACACATACACACACATATAATGGGCAAAAGCTATATTGTGGGGGTATTGATTTGTGGGAGTAGATGTTAAGTATATTCTGATATACTGATATATTGTGGGTGTTAATTTTTGACTCTCACAACGCACAAACTCACCCACAATGTCTAATCCTATAAATTTGTGTAAAATGTATCTCCACAATGTAGCCCTGTTCCAATTATAAACACTCAAATACAACACAACGTAAACAATTCACAAAATAACTATCAAATCATTCTGCTATCTTTAATTTTGTTGTGATGCACCCAGGGAGTCGTTTTATACGAATAAATATCACTTCGTTACGGGGCAGCCGCAGAGTTACATATTACGCCCACAGTGTCAAGTTTGTCAGACATTACTCCCACAATGTAGCTATTGCCAGTGCGCGCGCGCGCGCGCGCACACACACACACACACACACACACACACACACACACACACACACAACACAAAACTATACACATACAAGGCAAACACACACATAATATTATTATGAATAAGTCACAAAATATTGTTCGCAGTTGTTGGACCAGTTGTTTGCGTTGTGGAACTACGTTCTCAAATATTTATTCATTAATTGTCCTGAAATAGTATGGCCATAATTACACAAACATCACACAAAACAAACACAAATACACGCACAACATATAAACACACACACTATATTTATCACACACACACACACACAGAGCACACATTAAAGGCCGCAAGAAAGTCGTTTGCAGGCCTCTAGAAAAATAACAAAATTCATAACTTTATGCCCTTGGCTAGGGCTACTTCTTGCAGAGGAATATTTCAGTGAAATTTGTAGATCAGTTATTTTATAGAATTTAAAAAACCACACAACAAATCAAGTCACCGTGTTATAGGCTTTGTGTTATGCCGCGTTTACACTATGTTCCGGCGGGCACGGCAACCACGTTTCAGGCCACCGTGGACAAAACGGGATAGACGTGAGAACCACGCGGAAAGATACCCGCCTACGAGGAATCACCTCCAAGTGCTGTTACGGCCTATAACGTACTGTCGAGTTTTATTGGCGTTCCCCTCGTTTTGCCTACGCATTACTAGGTTATCTCATCCTCAGCCGTGACTACACTGGCAATTTGTTGACGGTTAAAAAATCTGGCCGCCATCCACGGCAACACGACTGTCACGTTTGCGCCAGCCCGTCCTCTCGCTGTGGTCTCACGTCCATCCGCGTTTTGTCCACGGTGGCCCTAAAGCGTGTTTGCTGTGGGCCAGCGGGAACATAGTTGTAAACGCTCGCTTTAGGTTCACTAAACTGAGTTGGTTCAGTCGCATTATTGCAATATTCATTTGTTGGTCTATGAACATATAGTCTGCTCGAGACCAAAGCATGCAATTTGTCATGTTCACGAATGCATATGACACAAATTAATTTGCAAATAGATTTATCATGTCATGCATGATGTACACCCACGGAGGAGAAAGGTTTGAAAGCAGACTGGCTCGCTATTTCAAGTTTTGGATTAGTGTTCGTGCCCGGGGGGGGGGGCAGTGTCATTACAAGGTGTACACCATGCGCGTGTATGGACTTTCAAAATGGACCCTAAACACGTAATTGAAAGTCGATCTCAGAATACCCTAAACAAGTATTCAAGTCTGAAAAGATACCCTTTTGAAGTAAGCCTCCTGTTAAAAGTATACCCTTTTCCCCCGATTTTGGCGATTTTGATACCCTTTTCGATGTACGCGCGTACATCGTCCGACCGTGAAAAACAACCCTTTTTACGCGTTTTTTCACATGCGCATGGTGTACACGTTGTATTGGCACTGCCCCCCCCCCCCCCGGGTGTTCGTTTTAGTGTTACCTAAACAATAACACGAGCGTTAATCCGAAACTTGAAATTGATCCGTGTTAGCGAGTTGACCCCGAAATTATGACGTACTTCCGGAAGTTGGTGTTGTAGATAGTGTTAAAAATCGTCTGCTGAACCGAGTTGGGTTGCTGGTGTTATAGCAATATACATGCGTTTGTCCCATTCACTAATATTAGACCCGAGGGATTAAGAAACTCACCATTTCAAGTTCGTTGTTAGTGTTAGTGTTATTTCTGTCTCGGCTCACCCAGTTGGGTCGCGCCGTTGTACGTGTAATGTATATGGCAGCGCGATGGCGCACGGTAAGCGGCAAGAAAAATTACAATATTTTAGGTTGTGAAAGAACAAAGACATAATGAAATGAGTCAAATACATGAAATTAAGAGGGAAGTATGTGCCTTTCTGACGGTATTACATTTGAAACACGATTGTTTAAATTTCATTGCGAAATTACATTTCTTCAGGTTTTCCGCGGTTTTCATGTTCGTCGAATAAGAGATGTGACGTCACGCTCGTGTTAACACTCGTGTTATGCTATCGATTACAGAATTGATAGTGGCCATTAATCCGAGTCGCAGTGTTGGAGTTCGGTTTAAGGGCTCTTGATGTCTACTAACACTAACACGAACACTAATTTAAAACTTGAAATCACCCAACGGGTGATTTCAAGTTCGGTGTTGGTGTTGGTGTGGTGTTGAAAAAAGAAAATCGTCTGCTAAACCGAACTGCAACACTGAGCTCGGTTTAAACAGACGATACCGATTGCACTATCAATCACATAACACCGAGTGACGTCACGCGGGATTCATGGCGTTGGCTGAAAGTTACGCCGATGGCTAAAAAAAATGGACAAATGTTACAAAAATTACACCAAATCAATACGCCTGCCAAAAAAAAAAATGTTTGAATCTGAAAGACAAGTTATTTTTCTGTATTTCTATATGGAAGAGTTAAAATTTATTGGGCGAATTATATACAATTTTAAGGGGGAAAGGTACTTTCAGCGGTTTGCGTCGCACGGTGAGCTTTCTCCACAGCCAACACAGACACGCATGTCAACTCTGCACACCAACACCAACACTGAACTTGAAGTCACGAATTTCCTAATCCCTAGCGGTTAGTCTTGATGAATGGGAAAATTACACGTAAATTACAAACACCAACCACGGTACTCGGTTCAGCAGACGATATCCAACACCAGCTTTAAAACCAACTTCCGGAAGTGAATAATTTTCGAAGTCAACCCCGACACCAGGCCTGATTTCATGTACGGTGTTAGAGCCGGTGTTAGTGTTCTTACAACACCAATACCAGATTTAAACACCGAACTTGAAATCACCCAATGCCCTGTTTGACCATGGAAGTTTGGGGAGGCGATACTTTAATTCAATTCAAAATCTATCGGTCACTTAATATATAATTCCAACAAAACTCAGATTCTAGCTCCTATTTGCTCATTGTTGACAAAAGGTACTATCTACCGTACAAACATTTATTCACACAATATCAGTTTTAAAGTATGCAAAAAATGTACCCAGCCTTTGACACACACACACATCAATACACACACACACACACACACACACACACACACACACACACACACACACACACACACACACACACACACACACACACACACACACACACACACACACACACACACACACACACACACACACACACACACACACACACACACACACACACACACATACATACATACAGGCGCTGGTAGACACACGAAGCTCATATACAAATACACCACATATGCAAGCCACACACAACAACACACATAAACACATACATAAGCATAAACACACACAGAGACGCCCACACCCACACAAAGACGTGATATTTATACCTGTTTATTGTTTGTGTGTTTTCAAAACACACGCACAAATATACATACATATTCACATACGGATAAAGTACACTGATAGATAGATAGATAGATAGATACAATGCATAGACATATTCAATGCTCATGTTAGTTTATTTATGCGTCCTTTACATCACGCAGTGGCTAAAGAGATTCTGTAATTTAAAGCGGTGCAGAAGAAAATAATTAAGAACGAATATACAAGCTTGGTTTTAACAACAATAATACAATAATAATAAACTGACACTTGTATAGCGCATAATCAATGTAAAAACTGCTCTTTGCGTTTTACGTATAGCTCTCCAGATAATAAAATTACTTTGCAATTCCTTGAAATAAGAACAGATATGTCTTGAGCTTCTGCTTAAATGAGTTAATTGATGTACATAAGCGAACATGTGCTGGCAAACTATTCCATATTTTTGGGCCACTGAAATCAAAACTTTCTTCTCCCTTTTTAGAATTTTCGTCAAACAGGAGAAATCAAACGTTCATTTGGGCATTATTGGGACCGATCAATCACTTACATCGAATGGAATGGTTTTCGCAAATCGAAGAAAAATAATGAATCTTTATGAAAAGGTCCCATTGTTGATTTAGCAATACCATATTGGAACTACGATTGCAATGACTGTACCTTTAAGGGTAGAAATCTATATGTTTTTATATGGAAACCTGTTAGTATTTTTTCCAGTTACTGAAATATATCTTTCTAAAATGATTAATTTGCCTTTACCATTAGTCTATGACAAAGACTGCTGATTCATGGACATACTTGTATCATTTTAGGCCTCAGATGGAACGTTCGCTCATCGTGTCCAAATGTCTGAACTGAACACAATTTATCAAACGTTGTGCACCTGGTTGTAGAATTTGCTATGATATGTTATTCTTACATTATACGTAATATACTTGGATTAATAATTGGCACCGCTTATTGTCGTGCCAGACACCCTTAGACGCCTTTTTCTACAAAACCCGTCAGAACAGTTACGTTGTTGGGCAGTAGGGTCCTAGCATTATGTTCCCGGCAGAAGGGCCTTAACACTAAATTGTCTCTCACTTTAAAACCATTGGCTCTTTTCGCGTGAACTAAAAGTAGTGTGATATTTTCAGATCCTTCTGTCAGTGTAATATGTGCAAATATCAAATAAGGCAATGTTTCTCAAATTAGAGAAAAATTGATGTAAAGGCCCTTCTGCCGAGAATATATGCTAGGGCCCTTAGGCCAGACAACCGACGGGTCACTTGACCGCAGTACGTCCTTACGGCGCACGCGCGGGTGTAGCCTAACGACGAACTGCGGTCACGCGCATGTTCCCCAAGAGCCTTACTACTCTGACGGGTTTATAGAAAAGGCATTCTAGGTTGCACACACCTAATTGCGTTAGAAATCCATAAATGTGCATTCGACCCAACCCAAAGAATAGGAAATGTTAATTTGAATGAACGGCTGCCAGAAAGGATGGATTTGATTAAGTGTATTTCTGATAAGGGTTGATGGATCTCCATTGCTGTTGCAATGAAAGACATTAATGGATTTGTTAGGAACTATAATATAACGTGCCCATGAATACGGCTTTGAAATTCAAGTACACAGGCGCAGATCAGGAATGTGTTTAAGAGGAATTCCCATGAGAAAACGCTGGTCAACAGTATATTTCCTGAAAATCATCAATTGCGAAATAATTGTTCTATCATAGAATGTTGGTTCCAATCATCCCTAATTAATCTGTTTTTTTTACGAATTTTCAAAGTTGATGTTTTTAATATTATTCCCTATGGGGCTTGAATTAGCTGTGTGCAACCTCTAAGGGTGTTCTTTCGCTGGCGCGACCTTTAGGTCATTAAAATCAGTTAGCTTGGAAGTTAATCGCAGTAGGCAAGCTTGTTTGGGGAAGCACTGTCGAGGTTTGTAATCTTATTACGAGATGCGGAATCCAGAACAGACCTGATGACCATTGAGGCACCCCAGGAAGGATTTGCAGCCCGTGTGACAGCAACAATGCCTGGAAAATAAAAACAAAACGAAAATAAGAACAAACAAAATACTTCACATTGAAGAAGGAAAGTCATAGCTCTACCATCCTTGTATTATTTAGCCGACAAGCTTTCGTCTAACACCTGTGGACTTTTTCAAGCCAATTGAAGAAAGTCCTCGTAAACCGTTAATTGCTGTCTGTCGTTTGGAAATCATCGGAGCATATATCGGAGATAAAGTGTATCCATATTCCTATTCAATGCCGGTTTGGTGTTTTTAATTGATTTTGTGTCTGCGAACCTATTCAAAAGGTTAAATGTGATGGTAATAAATTGTTAAACTTCGATAATGTAAAGGGATTTCAAATTCACACTTTCCATTACAATTGTTATGTATCTTCGAGCGTCTTTTTCCCTGCGCGAAGGTGCAATTATTCACCTTCGAAGTTTTTGCCCTCCACCCCACAACTAGTTAGCCCACGTGAAATCGCCGCTGCTGATTCCATTATTCCCATTTTACTTAATAACGTCATGAATAAGCTATCGCGTGATATACCAACAGATAAGATCAAATATAATGCAGTGATACTCATCTCAATTTTCACAAAATTTTGTAAAAGTCATTTATCCTACTATAAATCACGCCCTTTCATAATCTCAAGGTTTGTTCTTGCATAATGACCTCGTATTAAAGCCCCCTGAGAATAATTGTTAAAATATAAGATCGAGTACTTCCAGAACAACGTGATTTTAATATCAGCTGCTTTCAAACCTTCTGTGGACATATAGTTTTCTGAAAATGTCACTGGAGAAAGTAGTTGAAAACAACAGAACACTTCGTTTTTGACAAATCTGCGACACAACTCCCCACTGCTGACAAAGTACTAACACAGAAATCAATATGTGGGGCAATGTTAATTGTTG
>JZLH01S0061181.1:21410-42872 GCA_001188425.1 Eucidaris tribuloides | reverse complement strand
TCAAACATGTGGTTTGATAAGATAGGCTAAACACAGAATTAAGATTGATTTTTTTTTTAGTAATAATATTATCTTGTCTCAGAAGAGATTACAAATCAATATGGTTCGGAGGTAATATATCACCATAGCCTCAGGAAAATGATCACAAAGCTCAAAGGTCTGCTCAGCGAAGCCAGGATTCCCGCCCTCTACAGATCGCACACACCTGCCAGCAAATTGACAAGAAAAATAACAAATTAATAAAATATATATTAACAAATATTTTCACAAAGATCATTTGATAAGGGATGATCCTTTACAATTAATGAATATGTGATGAATGAATTGATCAATGATGACACGATGAATGCATATACAGAATGAACTTTAAATCGTGTAGTAGTCTATAATTGCAATCAGGTATGTAGAAAATGGAAAAGTCTGGTGTTGCATGCACAGGAAATAACTAGCCGTGTCTCGTTTACTGCTCTCGGGCATTAGTGTCTCGGTCTTGTCTTCGCCGTCTGAAAGGTATTGACTTCAGTCTCGTCTTCGGCTGTTCATTGAACAAGTGATCTGCGGTCTCGTCTCATCTCGGCCTGAACCTGCTCTCGGGTACCCCAACACTGAAGTAGTGTAGCTAAGAAGAAGAAGAAGAAAAGAAAGTAAGGAGGAGTGAGGAAGGAGCGAGGAGAAGAAGAAGCAGAAGAAGAAAGAAAGAAGGAAGAGAAGAAGAAAAAGAACGAATAAGGAGGAGGAGAAGGAGGAGGAGGAGGAGCGAGAAAAAAAGGGGAAGGAAAAAAATACAAAAAAAAAAAAAAAAAAAACAAAAAAAAAAACAAGGCGGGGGAAAGGAAAAAAAAAGAAAGGGAAAAAAGAGGAAATAAAGAAAAAAAAAAAAAAAAAAAAACAAACGGAAAAAAAACAAAAAAAAAAAAGGAAAAAAACAAAAAAAGAGGAAAAAAAGAAAAAAAAAAAAAAAAAAAAAAAAAAAATAAAAGGGGGGAAGAGGAAAGAAAGAAAAAAGGGGAAAAAAAAGGAATAAAAACAAAAAAAAAAAAACTAAAAAAAAGAGAAAAAAAAGGAGAAAAAAGAGAGCGAAAAAGGGGGGAAAAAAAAAAAAAAAAAAAAAAAAAAAAAAGAAAAAGAAAAAAAAGAATAAAAAAAAAAAAAGGCAGAAAAAAATGGAGAAAGAAGAAGAAAAGCAAGAATAAGGAGGCAGGAGCGAAGAATATGGGACAGCGTGGACACCCGAAAAAGCCAAGGATAAGAAAAAAGGTGCATAGGAAAGAAGAAAAATTAAAAAACAGGAAGAGTTTAGTAAAAATGAGGAGATGACCCAAAGAATCAGGAGAGCGACTTGGGAAGTCAAGAAACAAGCACTATTCAACTTTACACATAGTATCACACTAAAGCCGTGTACCCAATCCAATGGACAACTAGCAGCAGCCTCTGCAATACCCGAACAAGACATTTTAGCGTTCGATCGAATCTTTCCCACCACAACAATGCAGTTGTAGTCTCACAAACTGGTAATCATGGTAATGGTGAACTGACCCATTCATTGACCACAGCCATCAGAATTTCTTGATCACTGAAAGACATCACAGACTGAACTCATATCAGTGGCGAGATGGTTACTCTTGACACCGTCCTGCGGAGAACAATATGATTTGAAATCTGTCTATGGCAATAATCTAAAAAAATATAAATATCTGTCTGTTCTACAGCACCTCTTGTTGGTTGTTATATTCTAATTATCATAACTAAAACGATTTTAGAAAATAATTTTATGACAAATATGGTTACACATGATAACATTAATTATTCATCTTGATAAATATTAAAGTTATTATAAGCCATTATCATTTCACTTTATTGCAAATCTAATTATAACATTTCACATTGATACATTCCTGTGTGCATACTTTCATTAAATGAGTTGGCTTATTCTGAAAATACTGCAAACAAAAGGAAAAATGTAGCGAATAATAAATTGCTATATGATTAATATTTCTTACACCACAGCACGCATACACAAGTACACTTTTGGGGGAAACACTTACACAAATAGTGTCTACATATGCTGATGCATGTTTAGAATGCCCAGGCAACCTATCACATTATATCAAATTTGAGAAATATTAGTCAAAGCATTAAAAAAATTGAGTTTATTTTTATAAATCTGTACGTCGCCCTCAGAAGTAGATGGCAATTCTGCTTTATAGATAGAGTTGGTAT
This sequence comes from Eucidaris tribuloides, assembly GCA_001188425.1. Classification (NCBI taxonomy): domain Eukaryota; kingdom Metazoa; phylum Echinodermata; class Echinoidea; order Cidaroida; family Cidaridae; genus Eucidaris; species Eucidaris tribuloides. The sequence continues at coordinate 40,652 of JZLH01S0061181.1, read as the reverse complement.
CTGAACGCGCAGAAAACGGGAAAGATGAATTGAAACAGCTCAATTCGTTCACAATCGTGAAAATTGATGAAATAAACACCTGTCATAGAACCTTGGGGCTAAATACATATGTTTGGGAAAATCTGGACAGTTAAAACATTCAAAATTTGCCACAAGTAACAAACACTCCTGTAGTTCCAAAAATTGTGTGATCGGCTGCTACTGTAGGTCATGATAGAGTTCAAACCGTTAAAACCATAGCAGACATAGTCGCCCACTGCGCCCAGTAGCTTGGTCTAGTAAGAAGTAGGTGTTCTGGTAATTGAGCAATATTTAACCACAGAACATTTCTGGTACCATATATGTTATTAGTTTTTTTCATAAAACAATTAAGTTTGTGACTATGGATCTATTAAACTTTCACAAACACCCATTGGTAAGTACTGTTAGCTACTAGTTTAGTAATCATTACAAGGAACTAATAGACTTGCAAATCTTGAAATTATTTAAGTCGTTTTACCGAGTTACACAAGTACTACTCTCCGCTCTAACTGATATAAATTTACATATTGTTTACTTTTCTGGTGCTTGGCAATGAAAGCTAATCTACCTGAGCATCCTTGCAAAAGGCCATGCAGATCATCTAGCGCCCTTAAATCTCACAAGATTCAAGCGAGAAATGTAAGTTTTCATGAAAAAGTTAATTTGTAAAAAAAAAACTTCAGGCATGAATTTTATCCGTATTTGAATTAAAGCATGACCATGATAAAAAATGGAACCCATAGAAACTTCAACAAGTCCATTACAGTAGTTTCTAATGATTGTAAAATAAAGAGCCGAAGATATTTTACCTTATTTTTTACAGCAGATATCTTTAAGCAATATACTACCTTGTGAAAGTCCATTTAAAAAAATGTCAACCTCGCTCTCTAACATATGATAGTGTTGAATGGGACACAATAAAAACCTCTAGCAACACAAAATTTCAAGAGTTTGCTGCTCACTTCATAAAATGAGTGTGTAGAATAAATAGGCCACATGATTATCTCAGCCTGTCTGAAAATTCTGCTACAAAGAAGTCTATGGGAGAAACTAGAATGGTACTCAATGCATTTTAGCTTTTAAGTAGGCACATGTATAGATGATGTTTTCAATCGGTTTCAATATTTATCAGGGCTTCATTTAAGACTTATCAAAGCATGTAGCATGGAAAATTAATGTAGCTCAGATTTAAAGCTTGAAAAATTCGTAACAATTATTGCGCCATATGGCATGGAAAAAAAAAACCTTGGAACAAACAACTTCCGTAGTCTCCAGAGTGGTATTCAAAAATAGCATTACAATTGATTAAGATGAATTTGCTGATGAGAAAAAGCCTTTGTTCTCAAATTTACATGCGCATTGATGAGATAATCGACTAATTAGTGAGGCAAATTCCTCAGTCCCATTCGTAGAAGAAGGAATCACCATTAAAGGGGAATGAAACCCAGACATCTACTTGTCATTCAGAGAATAGATAACAATAAGAGAAAGAAAATGGTGAAAGTTTGAACAAATTGACTGAACCATTCAAGAGTTATAAAGGTTCAAAGTTTACATAATCCTTATGTGTGGAAGATTCTTAACATTGGCAACACTACCACTTTTTGAGATGAAAGTGTGGAGAACTCCCCGTTGGTTTTGTATACAAATCTTCACAAATTTACGTTTTCTGAAATGTTATTTGTGAAGGTAATCAAATTCTTCTAGAAAACATATGTGACCGCCCAGCTCAAAACCCACAAAAAGTAGGCAAATTAAATTATCTCTTTTCTTCATATTATTTAAAGAGTAAGCTTTAGTTTTAAAATGAAATATAACTTGTCTAAAATTGGACCATCCTAACCTATTCAAAAAGTGATTGAAAACACAAGCGAGTTAGGAGTGAGTTTCACAGAAAAGGAGAAAAGAGGATTTAAAGATTATGTTCACTCAGGTGCGCCATGCGAAAGCACATGTCTAAAAAAATGTGGTCCAGAAAAACTGCCAATATCTCGCTTTTAGTTTCGTTTTAACGCACCAAATTTTGACGTAGAAAAGAAAAAAGATTTTTCTTTTAGATTAGACAAACATTGAAAGTTGGTCACCAAATGACACATTTTGGTCTATTACAGAGAATCATAATCTGCGACTTTTTGTTGGTTTGAGCTTCTGGCGGGTCACATATACAAATCATATTTGCGGGACATAACTTGTACAACAAGCAAGAGGCAATCAGATAGTTCATAAAAAATGAGAATAAGTGAAATTTTGTGTACAAAGCCAATGGGGAGTTCTCCACACTTTCATCTCAAAAAGTGTAGAGTTGCCAATTTAAGCAATCCTCCATAACAATGATTAAATAAACTTTGAACATCCATAGCTCTTGAACAGTTCAACCAAATTTGCTCAAACTTTCACTGTTGTATTTCTTTTATTGTTCTGTATTCTCTGAGTACAGGAAGATATCTGGGTTTCATTCTGCTTTATAGCGATTTCACAGACACGAACATTACTCGCTAGATTGGCTCTTTACAGCTATGTTATAATTATTGAATGCCTGTGCACTATGCACATTGGAATGCACTGCAGAGAAGGTATTCTTTTGTATGAACGCTAACAAAAGCAATTCACGCTGTTCTCCATTATTTATAGAATAGGGCTGCACTCAAATACCTCACAAAATTCCTATTCAGTTTTCGAACATCTGCGGTTCCACAAAAGCATTGTGAATGATTGGTTGTCAAGCACTCCAAGTTTGCGAACAAGGATATGACGGAATGACATTCCAGTCACGTAATTTACTTTTGCACACGTGAAAGCCCCAGTGGTTTGTACACTGGTCACGACATTATAAATAACTGTCATAATTAAATAATTTTCTAAAAAAACGTGCACATGGTATTAGGATAACAAACCGGATTTATGGGTTTAGTAATATTTGAATAATCATCATTCGGATTCGTAAAATACCACAGACGTGATTACAGAAAATCATGCAATTTGGCCTTGCCCTACCGACTATATATGATGCCTTAACCTAACCCAACTGGGGTGTTAGGTGCATGAAATTAATGAAATTCTCATTTGATATGAAGAATGAAATAATGTAGAAGTTTGATATACATGTGCTGATAAGTTTTTCTATACCTTGTGATGCGATGGTGAGGAAGATTTTCCTCAGCTGCAATCACAACTTTCTTCCTCTTCTTTGATTTATATGACTTCTTATCCTGGGGTACATCTGTGGGATAGGGAGAGAGGAGAGGAGATACATTATAATTAATTAATAATTCTTGTTCTCAATGGAAAATATTTTCAATAAAGGCAGAGACAAATGAGAGGAACAGATTGGTGACACTTTGAACAAACATGTGTGATAAATAAAAATATAATTTTGGGGGAAAATTGAAATGAGAATCTGCAAAAGTATGACATTCATTGTGAGTAATCCTTAAAATAAAAATGAATCAAATATATTTGAACTGGAAAAAGTGAAATCAAGTCAGATGACAGTGTAACATTTACTATGTAGTAACTTAGTTATATATGTATTTTGTTAATATTTTCGGATACATGTAATTAATCACAATTAGCCATCCCAATTTATATCAAAACAGCTAAATGCAGTTTATCAAATCAAATTTAGGGATGTGCAAATATCCAAAGCGCAGCCACAATTCTTTAAAATATTATACACCTACTCTTGTAGTTGCAAGCCCCATTTTCTTCTGTGTAGATCTCAGATTTTAATCTGAAAAGATAAAGCCTTTGTGGCTAGACAGGGAGAAGGTAATCCCATATATTTCAGAACTAAAGCAACCATGTTTCGTGATTATCATGAACATTTTATATTTTTAGATTTTGGGGGATACAAAGTTTTGCCACCTCTGCAGCATAATGTGAAGTGAGTAACACATTTTTCCTCAAGTGGGTTCAAAAGTTCACTTTCACATACTCAAAATCTAGCTTGTCTGACATTATACTGTACAAGCAATAAGCTGTGGATTTTAGGCCATGGCCTACAGGAACCGAGTTTGCTTTATGTGACCTGTCACCACAAAATGGACCATAAGATGGAAAATAAGATATAGTGTTTTCCATACCGTCCTAAAGAATACAGTCTGAGCTTTGAAATCGTGTATAATTTGTGAAGGATGGACGAAGCAAACCTATTTAATACAAATTTCACAAGTTTGGACTGCCACTTAAAGGTTAGTGACATGATTGGGAACACTTGAAAATGCCTCAAGAACCAAATGAGTTGAAATATATACCAACTATACACTAGCAGGAGTGGATCTCCCACCTGGGAGGATTTGTTTGTAATTTGTTTACTTACGGAGAATCAAGCATAAACATAGGACTATCTTATTTTTTTCCGGGGACGATAAAAATAAGCCCCATAGAGAGCCACATAGCAGGTTTCCGTGCTATGAGTGACATTGACATTGTTTATTTTAGAATGAGTCAACGTTTGACGACAAGATTTTCACAGGAGAATCCTAGCATAGTTTACTTGATTCTAGAGTAGTTTCAGCCCAAGTTGAGGACTACCCCCAATCATGTCATTTACCTTTAAATCATTATCAGGAAATGAGAGAAAAACGAACTCAAAGATAGTCCTCATTCAAGCACAATGTCAAGAGCTTGCTATTGTGCGGAGCAATAAAGGTACAATCAAAACACAATAGCAAATGTTAAGGATTTGTTATTGGATAACGCTGAAATTTAGCAGAATTACTTCACACAATCGTTCTAATCATAATCAGCCAAGGTTCATTATAATAACACTTCATAATCTTTCTGTCACAAGCATGGATTTGTTACACAAGTGCCTAGTTTCTTTTTGAATTGAATTGAATTGAATTGAATTAAATTATTGTCCAATTTTTTTCCCATTTATCCAACATGGTCAACTTGATTTCAAGAAAAAAATCATAATCCTCACACACTTCTGGCCCTAAAATTAGGAGAGATGATAGACAAATGGATGGCCCTTTAGAAAATTTTCAAATCCCCGTATTAATTTTTTCATCCCAAGTCAATTATTTCACACATTACACATAAACCACCAATGTTTGTTTTGTGGTGACTGATCACAGATGATAATGCTATGAGAACTACAGAATTTCAGAGCAACAGGGTACCCCCTCCCCATTTCCCTGTGCCAGCCACAGCTCCACCTCCTGCCTGAACTTACTGTCACCAATGTTCTTTTGTTCTTGACCATCCTTGGTAGCATCCATGGAAGAGACAGAAGTTGACAACCCACTCTCACTCTCCTCACTGCTGGTTGATCGTTGTCTTGTCTTCCCATCAGTTTTCCTCTTGTTTCTGGTCCTGCTGGATTTGTTCCCTTAAAAACAAAAATGAATGAATGAAAATAGAGATGCTATTGGATAGTTCCATTGGGCAATGTCAACGCAGGGACTAGGGAAAGGGCCCCTCACACTTCTGGGTTCTAATTCTTTGAAGATTGTGTCAGGGATTTGCATGTCCATTACTTCCCTTCATTATCAATACCAAACGGTAGTTTAGTACCTACAAATGGTGTGTTGAATGTTTGAGATCCATACGTCATGAATTTGTTGTTTTACGAGAAAAACTAATAACGATATGTTACCAGAATGTTGTTCTTTCCGTGAGTTTAAATTTTGCTCAAATTGTGAATCGCGGTTATGTGTACCGTCGCAAGACCAGCGGAGCACACTGATTGGTTGAACAGCTAAACTCCGCGCGACCTTCAGCTAATGGCAGATGAGACAATTTTAGAACGGCCCGTGCACATCGACGTCACTGTAAATTTTGAAGTTTAATTGTCCAGATTTTCACCAAAACTACGTATTCTACCCAAAGGTTCTATGACAGGTGTTTATTTATACTAATCTTCACATTGTGAACGATTTGAGGTGATTTCATTCATTTTACCATTTTGGACGTGAAAATCCCTTACTCTGTCTTTGAAACTGCAAAAGCAGTACAGTTGGTGGTTCTCTTGTTATGCCTGGATATTGTCAATGTGTAAATTCACTGGAACATAGAAGAAACTACTATCAAAAAAAAAATCCTTAGCAAAATATACAACGTCGATGCTAAACACTTAGTTTGTTGGAAATAATACAGTATGCCTATTAGATTTTGAATTGAAATACTGTATAGCCTATACCGACATCACTAGTAGATTTTGAATTGAAATATTGTATAATATACTGACATCACTAGTAGATTTTGAATTGAAATATTGTATAGCCTATATTGACATCACTAGTAGATTTTGAATTGAAATACTGTATAGCCTATACTGACATCACTAGTAGATTTTGAATTGAAATATTGTATAGCCTATACTGACATCACTAGTAGATTTTGAATTGAAATATTGTATAGCCTATACTGACATCACTAGTAGATTTTGAATTGAAATATTGTATAGCCTATACTGACATCACTAGTAGATGTTGAATTGAAATATCGTATAGCCTATATTGACATCACTAGTAGATTTTGAATTGAAATATTGTATAGCCTATACTGACATCACTAGTAGATTTTGAATTGATATATTGTATAGCCTATATTGACATCACTAGTAGATTTTGAATTGAAATATTGTATAGCCTATATTGACATCACTAGTAGATTTTGAATTGAAATATTGTATAGCCTATACTGACATCACTAGTCACCCTCCAGACCTCTGCTTGAATGGATTTCATTATATATGATAAGTTAACCCGTTGACTACGAGATTCCGCAAATCCCCATTGACTTTGTACAGGGACCATTACTATCACTATCACCATCACTAACACTACACTACCACTATTACTACCACTACTACTACTACTCTAATTACCAATTTTCCTTCTTGAATGCAAGTTTATTCATCTTTGTATCAGTACTATGACATCCTTACCCCATCCCAAATTCTATTCTGAACTGGAAACCTAACAACCACCTGAAAGACACTATATATTACATTGTCGAAAACCCCATTATACAAACTGTCAAACTTTGCAATCTGACACATATGATAGTGTTTGAATGGAAAAAATAAACACCATAGAATGCAAAACTTAAGACCCTTGTGCCATCACTGGCAAAATATGGATATAAAACTGTTGGCACATGAATTATTGTCAGCTGATGAAAATTCTGTAACAAAGCAGTCTTTTGTGGAAAACTGGAATGGTCAATCCATGATTTTCACTTTTTAAAAGAACATAATGAACATTTCGAACTACAATTTTTTTAGGGCTCATTTTAAGACCTTATCATAGACATTGGTGGCATTGGGTATCGTGTAGCTCAGATTTGTTAAACTGGAAAAAATGTTATGAACTGCATTCAACCCGAACTCTTTGTCTTCTGAAATATCATTGCCAGGACAACTGTTGCTGGAGCAAATGTCAGGTCACCCTTTGTGCTGGCCTTCTTTTAAATACCTTTTATCTTGAATTCTTCTACGCTGAGTCGACTCGGACCATTCTGGGATGAAACTGCAGACACTTCACTCAGTTGAGAGGCAGATGTTGATTTATCCTTGGATGATGCAGTACTTTCTTCAGCTAAATAATGGGAGTGAAAGATAATGGACAGGAAGAAAAAACGATCACATGTAAAGATCACATATCAGTCTTATTAAGTCAAGTTTTCTTGACAGGAATATTTACAATGTCACAAAACATTCGTTTGGAAACCAATTTGCCAAGATTTCAAATGGCTTATTAATCTTCATTGCTTTCTTTTATTTCACCTCTCCCCTCACCTCGTTGTTTTCTCTGTTTTCACAACTTGATTTTCACATTGACATCGCTCTATAAAAGCAGGGATGAAATTGAGAGTTTAGGGGAATTACACTATTTAGTGTTCATAATCTGACTTCAGTTTTTTAGAAAATGGTAAAATGAATTGATACCTCAAATCGTTCACAATGTGAAGATTAGTTAAATTAACCTGTCATAGAAACTTTGGGTCAGTTACGTGTTTTGGTGAAATCTGGACAATTAAACTTCAAAATTTACAGTGACGTCGATTGCACGGGCCGTTTCTAAAATTGCTCTCATCTGCCTTAGGCTGAAGGATCGCGCGAGTTTAGCTGTTCAACCAAATCATGTGCCTCCGCTGGTCTTGCGACGGTACACATAACCGCGATTCACATTTGGAGGTCAAATTTAACTCACGGAAAGAAACAACATTCTTGTACATTGTCGTTATTAGGTTTTTCTCGCTAAACACAAATTTCATACTATGGATCTCCAAACATTCAACACACATTTGTAGCACTACTCCGTTTTGGTATGATAATGAAGCGAAGTAATGGACGTTGCAAATCCCTTGCCCATCTTCAAGAATTTAGAACCAGAGTGTGAGGGCCCTGTTCCCTGTCCTGGGTTGACATTGTCCCAATGGAACTATCCATGCATCTCTATTTTCATTTCATTCATTTTTGTTTTTAGGGACAATTCCAGCAAGGACAGAAACAGAGGAACTGATGGGAGCAAGACAACGATCACAGCAGTGAGGAGGTTGAGGTGGGTTGTCACTTCTGTCTCTTCCTATGGATGCTACCAAGGCATGGTCAAGAACAAAAGAACATTGGTGACAGTAGTTCAGGCAGGGTGAGCTGTGGTGGCACAGGAAATGGGGAGGGGGCTACCCTGCTTGCTCTGAAATTCTGTAGTTCTATAGCATTACTATCTGTGATCATCACACAACAAACATTGGTGTGGTTTAGTGTAATCTGTGAAAATAATCGACTTGGGATGAAAAATTAATCGCGGGATTTTGAAAATTTTCTAAAGGCCCATCCATTTGTCTATCATCATCCTATTTTAGGGCGAAGTGTGTGAGGATTATGATTTTTTCTTGAATCAAGTTGACCTGTTGGTAAATGGGAAAATTGGACAGTCTTTAATTCATTAATTCATTCAATTCAAAAGAATAGCGCATTGATGCTAACAATCCATGCTTGTGACAGAATGATTATGAAGTGTTATTATAATGAACCTTGGGTGATTATGATTAGAACGATGTGTGAAGTTAATTCTGCTAAATTTCAGCCGTTATCCATAACATCCTTAACATTTGCTATTGTGTTTTGATTGTCCTTTATTGCTCCGCCACAATAGCAAGCTCTTGACATGCTGCTTGAATGGCCTATCTTGAGTTTCGTTTTTCTCTCATTTCCTGTAATGATTTAAAGGTAATGACATGATGGGGGTAGTCCTCAAACTTGGCTGAAATTACTCTAGAATCAAGTAAAGATGCTAGGATTCCCTGTGAAATCTTCGTCAAACGTTGACTCCTTCTAATAAAACAATGTCAATGTCACTCATAGCACTGGAAACCTGCTATGTGCTCCTCTATGGGCCTTATTTTTATCGTCCCGTGGAAAAATAAGATAGCTCTATGTTTATGCTTGATTCTCCGTAAGTAAACAATTACCAACACAAATCCTCCCAGGTGGGAGTCCACTCCTGCTAGTGTATGTTGGTATATATTTCAAACTCATTTGGTTCTTGAGGCCATTTTCAGTGTTCCCAATCACTGCACTACCTTAAGTGGCAGTCCAAACTTGCTGAATTTGTATTATAGTGTTTTGCTTCGTCCATCCTTCACAAATTATACCGATTTCAAAAGCTCAGACTCTATCTTTATACGGTATGGAAAACACTATATCTTATTTCCTTTTGGTCTTTTGTGGTGACAGGTCACATAGCAAACTCGGGTTCCTGTGGCCATGGCCTAAAATCCAAGGTTTATTGTTGCAGTATAATGTCAAGGACAGCTAGATTTTGAGTATGTGAAGTGAACTTTGAACCACTTGAGGAAATGTGTTCCTCCTTCACATTATGCTGCAGGGTGGCAAAACTTTATATCCCCCAAAATTTAAAAATATAAAATGTTCAGTGGATAATACGAAAACATTGGTTGCTTAGTTCTGATATATAGGCATTACCTTCTCCTGTCTAGCCACAAAAGGGCTTATCTTTTCAGATTAAAATCTGAGATCTCACAGAAGAAATGCGGCTTGCAACTACAAGAGTAGGTGTATTAATATTTTAAAGAATTGTGGCTGCCGCTTTGATATTTGCACATCCCTAAATTTGATTTGATAAACATGCATTTAGCTGTTTGATATAAATTGGCGATGCGCTAATTGTGATTATTACATGTATCCGGAAATATTAACAAACCATATATAGTAGTTATTAATAGGTAAATGTTACACTGTCATCTGATTGATTTCCTTTTTCAGCTTCAATATCTTTGATTCATTTTTATTTACGGATGCTCCACAATGATAGTCATACTTTTGCAGATTCTCATTTTATTTTCCCCAAATTATATTTATTTATCACACATGTTTGTTCCAAGTGTCACCAATCTGTCCTTCATTTGTCTCTGCTTTATTGAAATATTTCCATGGACAAGACTTGTTAATTAATATATAATTGTATCTCCTCTCTCTCTCCCTTCCCAGATGTTACCCAGGATAGAGTCATATAAATCAAGAAGAGGAGAAAGTGCTGATTGCAGCTGAGGAAAATCTTCCTCACCGCTTCTCAGGTATAGAAACTTATCAGCACATGTATTATCAACATCTTCTACATTATTTCATTCTTCAATATCCAAAGTGAAGAATTTCCATTAATTTCATGCCACCTAACAACCCCAGTTGGGTTAGTTAAGGCCTCTTATAGTCGGTAGGGCAAGGCCAAATGCATGATTGTCTGTAATCCGCCGTCTGTGGTATTTACGAATCCGTTAATGATGATTATTCAAATATTACTACCATAAATCCGCGTTTGTTATCCTAATTACCATGTGCACGTTTTTTTAGAAAATTATTTATTATGGCACAGTTATTTAATGTGACCAGTGTACAAAACCACTGGCGGCTTTCACCGTGTGCCAAAAGTAAATACGTCGGCTGGAATGTCATTCCGTCATATCCTTGTTCGCCACTTATAATACTAATAATATCATATGATTGTATGCCGCAAATCCACTCGTAGAGTGCTCAAGGCGCAAAAACTGGAGTGTTGACAACCAATCCATTCACAATGCTTTTGTGAAACGCAGATGTTCGCAAAAGTGAATAGGATTTTGTGAGGTTTGAGTGCAGCCCTTCTATAAATAGTCACTGCAAATAGGCAGAACAGCTCTCACCAAAAATTCCTTTATTCATTCTTGCGTATAGCATTTGGGCCTTGGTGGCACTAGGCGCTCCATTCGTCAGGAAAAATAGATATACTTCCTCTGCAGTGCTTCCATGGATATGGCCACAGGCTCATATTATAACATAGCTGTAACGAAGTCATCTAGCGAGTAATGTTCGTGTCTGGTGAAATCGTATAAAGCAGAATGAACCCAGACTTTCTGTACTCAGAGCAATCAGAACCATAAAAAAATCAACAGTGGAAAGTTTTGGCAATTTGGTGACATGTTCAGAGCTAGGGATGTTCAACGTTTATTTATCATTGTTATGGAGGTTTCTTAAATGGCACTCTACCACTTTTTAGATGAAGTGTTGGAGAACTTCCCATTGGCTTATGTACAACAATTTTCACTTTTCTCATTTTTTATGCAACTATCTGATTGCTCTTGTTGTTGTCAAGTATGTCCAGCCAAATATGATTTGTATAGTTTCTGAAGAAATTTGATATACCTTTACAAATAAATTTCAGAAAACGTAAATTTATTTAATTTGTGGTTACAAACCACGGGGATTCTCCCCTTTCATCAAAAGTGGTGGTGTTGCCAATTTAGAAATCTTCCCACTAAGGTTATGTAAACTTTGAACATTGTATAACTCTTGAATGGTTCAGTCAAATTTGTTCAAACTTTCACCATTTTCTTTCTCTTATTGTTATCGATCTCTGAATGCAAGTAGTGTCTGGGTTCTTCCCTTAATTGGTGATCCTTCTTCTACGAATGGATTGAGGAATTTGCCTCACTAATTCGTCGATTATCTCATCAATGCTCTATTGTAAAATTTGGAGAACAAAGCTTTTTTCATCAGCAAATTATCTTAACCCAAGTTCGCGCGATTTGATTTTAAGACGTCTATACCCTGTGGACGATTTGATTTTTAGACGAGCGCCACAGCTTCGTTGTACGAGGGGGTGTGGCTATATCCAGTCCCCGTTTACGTTACGGGACCAATCACCACATGTTTTTCGGTACGCGAACCCACAATTAACACCCTTATGAAGTAGCATGAGTTCCTCTCATAGGCGCTGTGAATGGCCATCACCGATATGTTTCTTATAGATATGCATACCCTCTCCATTGCAGCGCGCAATTTGAGACGATCAAGCTGTGTTTCAACCATGAATCTGATCCAAGTTTCAAACATAACCACTGACTAACGCCATCGAGAAGTCAAAAGGCTTTTTACTTTTATCAGACAACACAGTGATGTACTTCGGTAAAAGTTAGAGGTATGACGAGCTACGAATTTCGCTCATAATTGCGTTGAACTTGATTCGGTCGCCATAATAATCAGATTTTCCAAAGTACTTGAATGACACAAATACCCCGTCACAGCCCACCCTTCTTTGCACCTGTTTATGGCGACATGGATTTTTCCATGCTGACGAACATTAATAATCGAAGGATAGAGAAACGAAAAGTAGCAAACAAGATCAAAATGAAATAAAATATATCTATGTGTGACACCCGCAAACGTGTCCATATTTATTTATAAAAGGAAAAAAAATCACTTTCAGATTTATGAAGAGGAATAACACACTTGTAGCGGTTTTTTTTCTTCAATTTTCTTATCAACTATAAAATGAAATACCGCGATTAAATCATGTTATGGGACCCGATCATTAGTTAGAGCTTAGCGTATTGCAGAACCGGTCTTCAATATCTCGAGCTAGCGAAGAAATATAATTTGATTCTGCATTGACAGAACGAGTGTCGCTGGAGCGCATTTTCGAATGGAGATAAGGAACTCTCTCGAAATAGGACCGCTGAAAGATTTGATATTTCACAAACCGACCCGGATTTTTTTCGGAAATGTCAGAGTTGTACCGGAAATGCTCAAAGTCTTTTGTGAGCCTACACTCAGCCACATGGCAAATTAGTCCTTAACTGCTGGAACAGTTACTTTCTCGTTCAATCATAACATCGAGATAAATCAGTTCTATTAACTATTGATTTTGAACAGGTACATTGCCTACTAACCTTGCGTAGCTTTGTTGTTCTGTGCCATGTCGCGGCTAGTGAAGACAATAGTTATTATCTCAACAGGACCCTTCTCCCTCCGTGTTTCAAAGAACTCCCCCCCCCCCCCCCCCCCCCCCCCCCAAGCAGGTGTTCGTGTCCATTATCCGCGCTTTGTGAACGACTTTCAAAAGAGGATAATCCGACAACTGGGATTAGTCTTTGAGGCTTTCCTTTCTATTAATTACATAAAATTGCTTTCATGTAGCGCCCTATGTGGATAGTTTCCATTCTTCCGAGTTCTTGACGGGGGGGGGGGGGGGGCAAGACTGTTGTTACGGAGTCAATAATTTCATGACACCTGGCCGATCCCTGTGACATGCTGGCTGCAAATGTTGCAGTTAGTGGCATTCTGATAACGAGCCAGATTATATCAGAAATACTATTCCTAATCATATAACCCGATCACAGTTTTTTACTTCATGGCATTACTTCACAAAATACAATGACATCGATAAAAATGACTGTATTCGAAAATGGCATTATTGTAATTCAATTCAGTAGAATGTATCATTACAAATGGTGATACAGAAACAATATTTTATAATTTTTGGTCGTCAAAATTGTAACTATTTGTAATAAGCCCTACTGTAAGTTGAATTGTTTCAATTTAATGATAATGGTTGCAGTATGTTGCAAGGAAAGGCCCAGAGAATTAGAAGGGCAACGCTTGAAGGAAGTCTGAGAAGAAGAGATAGAAGAAGAAGACGAAGAGAGAGGAAGAAGGACAGGAGGGGGGGAGGTAGGAGGAGAAGAAGAGATTAAGAAGAAGAAGAAGAGAAGAAGAAGAGAAGAAGAAGAAGCACGGAAGGAGAAAGAAGACGACGAGGAAGAGACTGAAGATGATGGGTGACACAATCGAAAACAGTGAAAGAAAACATAAATTAATGAAGATAAGTGCATTTCTGTGAGAGTATGTTTTTAAACATCATAATGGAAACGTACAGCTATCCTTTATTTAAATAAATCAAACTGTCTGCAACAACGTCAATGGGTTTTATAGCAAGGTATTACAGTATACCTGAATTAGTCACGGATGGAATTGTCTTTTATAAAACTTAATCATGACATGTGATGATAACGACGAATAAACAAAATACAATGACTCAACTTGGAATGAATAACAGATACAATGACTATGCAGTGATATCTGCTGAAATCCCGAGACTCGGCATTATTCTCTAAATTCGCATAGTAAGTTCATATAAAACAAATTTCTGAAATTGATAAATTCGCTGACTTTTACTTGACAGAGATTGGGTAATTACACGAATATGGTTGACATTTTGTGACTCCATAGAGAGACAGTCGTACTGTATATCATTAGTCATACTTCATGAAACCTTTGTCAAGGAGATCACAAGGCGAAAGGAATAAAAAAAACGAATTATGGTGTAGAACTGGAACTGGAGAGGGGGTAACTGTGCGATTTTGATATTGTGACTGCTCTTCGGGGATAGGTGAGGCTAAGAATTCCTATGTGCAAAATTGTGATTTATTTCTAAACATAACCATAAACGGGCAATAATTAGAGCAAAAATTTGCACACATGGAGAAGTATTGTAAGATAAAATTATAATTATGATACGAAATGAGGCCATTAAAACAACCAGGAGGAGGAAAATGCAGAAAGGGGGATCATAAAGTAGAATGAAAGAGAAGAATTTCAAGGGGGAATGGATTGGGCGTCTCGATGCTGTCTTACTAAATATATAAACAATACATGGTACGGGCGGAATCGAAAATGATAAACACAATTATGCAGAGTACAAATGGTTGACCCGTATGTATGACTCAGTGAGATTTTTTGTGCCGTATTGGGAGGGCGGTGTATTTTTTTTACTCCATTCTTTGCTTCTCGTCACCGCTGTGTATAATGCCTGAAAGTGATGAACGTAGTGATAAAAAAGGACGTCTCCGGCAGTAAAATACAGGAATGTGAAAAGCAAAACACTAATATTTTGGCCCATTGGCTTGCAAACGTGCCAGTGTAAAGTAAAGATGTGAGGACATTTAGGCTGTATATTTTCAGGTTTGCAAGTTCATCACGATAGCGACAACTATAGCAGTAGTGAAGATTGATCTTCGTTTCTATGGTTACATTGTTACGTAAACCAGGTTCGGTTTATTCAAGTGCAATTCAAAAGCATCTCTATTGTAACAAGCAGGCGTACTGAGATTATAGGCGTGGGATCTTTACAATTGTCTTGGGGGCTACCAGCCCTTGTGAATTTTCTCAAAGACCTATTCACCATCATTAACCTTGCAACCTTTGAAAGCTTCCTTTTTAATTCATTATGTTACTGCCCATGCCATATTTCGAAACGGATAAAATGATAAGCCTACGCTTGTCGGACGCTTTGTCGCTGATTTAACCAATGGTCAAAGAATGATGCAGTAAGTGATGTGAATGATAAAATACCGATGAATACGAACAAAAATGCCGATAGGAGAGTACTGTAACTCTATTTACCAATTATTACAGTTGAAGGGAAAAGGATTTTTTTAGTACTCTCACACGTTGGTAACACAAATTTGTAATTACCAACAGATGGTAAAGTATTTTCAACTATGACAGTTACAAGCATTTGAAATAATGATGGTAATGGTGCAATAGATATATTAAAATACTGGCGAAAGAGAGAGAAATTACAGAAGGAAAAGGTACGTCAAGCGCCGACAAAAACAAAATCATGAATGAGATGAATGTGGAAAAAAATATAGGACTAGTGCAAATAAATTGCAACTACTTTGCCACCACTGGAGAAGCATCTGATCTGTAAGAGCTACGATTTTCGTTTTACCGAATTATAATATTGATTGCTGAACTAATGATCATATAAAGGGAAGCATGATAAAGAACTGAATGACACAAACACAAGAAAAGGAGAGGAAAGGGGAACATAAATAGCAAACCACAATACGAGGAATGTGCTAGAGAGGCTTGATTTCTAGACCATCGTTTCAATAATAATCATGTGCGGTATATTTAGGATATCTAGCGTGCAAATCGATTGAAAGTCATGTCTAAGGTCGGAAAGTGCAGCATGTCTGTTCGCTCTCTGCGTTGCGAATTAACTCGTCACTAGTCTGGTGGAATCAAGAAAACCCCCGAACGAGTAATCTGTCACTAGTCCGACGGGTTAATAAAATATACCATTGCATATATATTTCTTATACTAGAACCGTCTTTTCTATGATATTGTCAAAAGCCTCCTATCGTGGAGGGGTATGCTCCCTCCAATCTTCCCCCGTTTCGGTCGCTTCGCTCCTAGCAAGTATGAGTACCCAATTGACAGGTTTTCCGATAACTTCTGTACATGCTTTTGAAACTGCACAATCCCTAAATCTTCATTGAATATATCTTTTACATAGGTATTTCTATTGCCTAAAAACCCATCTTTTCTATGCGGATATTTTCAAAAATTTCCTACCGTGGGAGGGGTTGTTCCCTCCACACCCTCCCGCATCGGTCACTTCGCTCCCTCGCAAGTTTGCTTCCACCTTGATAAAATATTACCATTGCCAAATATATATTTACCATGGCTAGGAAAACATTCTTTTCTATGGTATTTTCAAAAAGTTCCTACCGTTGGAGGGGTGCCCCAACTCCACGCCTCCCTCGCAAGTATGACTTCCCAATTTCATAATCTTGTCAAGAATATACCCATTGCCAAAATAATGTTTTACTTACCATTTGCTAGACAACCTCTTTCTATGTGTTTTTCAAAAAGTTCTACCGTCTGTGGAAAGGGGTGTACCCCCCCCCTCCTCACCCTCCCGGATCGGTCCGCTTCGCATCTCGCAATGTTGACTTCCCTTGAATAAATGTTCCAATTGCCAACGTGTACTTTACCATGTCTAGAAACATCCGTATTTTCAAACCAAGTTACCTCCCGAGGGAGGGGGTTGACCCCACACCCACACTATCACTCGGCAAATATGACTTCCCAATCCCAAAATCTTGATAAACCTACCATTGCCAAAAAAATTTCTGACCTCAAAACCCATCCTTTCTATGCGCATTTTCAAAAAGTTCCTAGTGCTGGAAAGGGGCTGCCCCCATCCCACACCTCCCCGCTCGGTCGCTTCGCTCCCTTGCAAGTTTACTTCCCAATGACCTATTGATGTATGACTAGAACTGCGCTTTATAACTTTTTTACGACCCGATATAGTCATGCCGTATTAGGCGGGGGTTTGGAGGGTAACTCATTTTATTATTTTGATGTTTTATCGCGCCAAGATTACTCAACTTTGCCCCCCCCCCGCCCCCCCCACCCCCCCGATAAGGTTTGAAGTGGTGAAATGACCCTCTGGAAACAGATCCTCCAGGCTGCGCCAAAAAACAAAACAAAAATCGAAATTGGTCCTAATTTGTGTTTTTGTTCGTTATCATTTGCCTGTTTGCCAATGAAAGAAGGTAAAACCAACTTTGGACATTTTAATTTTTCAGGTGTGATAAGAATAACTCATTCAATTCAAAGCAACGAAATTTGAAGTGTTCCTGTTTACGTTGCTTGTATCAAGTTCTGCCTTCTCATGCTTATCAAGTAATTCAAAGCACTTGTCTTTATATGTGTTTCGCCGGCCTGGTGTTGAGGCATTATAAAGTAGACCTAAATTGATCAAGGGATTCTTCAAATGTTATGTTGGGGCTACCCTATAACGCATGTGACGCTCCTTACGAGTTGTCTCTATCGCTACAATGTACGAATTCATTATAGTTCCCTGCGATTCATCACATCGAATGTCGCATTATATGATGCGTGATATTTGTTTTCCACAAATGTGTGGATGGTTATTGCGCGGGTATTGCCGCTAAAATATATAGGTTCGGCAAGTAAAACGGTATGCCAACTATCATCTGTGAGCCAAATCGTTCTTTACGATACAAGTTAAGGAAATACTTGCTGAAATCCGTGAATAAAATATAGTAAAAATATAAGCATACAAGGATGCAATTGCCCGAGGTATAATCAATTTGTGGCTTTTGAAACGCCAATACCTAGATTCCGAATTGATTTGATAAAGGCATTATTATTATGAGTGGCTTTATTGCTAATAAGATCAGCGAGGCATGAACTTCTTGCCTGTGATTGGCCCATTTACCGGCAAGCCGTTACCAGGGCATAGCAATCCTCGAAAATGTGTCTGCCTGCGATTTTGACTAATTTGATGTCCTGTTCTTGTCCGTTATCTGAAAAAATAACACAGTTATTACTTTGATGTAGAGGTTCGATTCATCTGATTTATTATCTGTGATTGTGCATTAAAAAAGGGTGATCTCAGGTCGAAAAAGTGCATGTTCGTTTCGCTCTGCCTGCGAATTAACTCGTCACTAGTTCTGTTGAATCAAGAAAACCACCTGACGAGTTTAATTCGTCCTAGTACACGAGGAGTTATCAATTGGTAATGCTATTTTTGAATACCACTTGAGACTACGGCACTTTTTTTCTCAACGTTTTTTTGGTCCATTGCCCGATAGTCATAATTGTTACATGTTTTCGCTTTAAAGATCTGGAGCTACATGATTTTTCCATGCTACGTGTCTTTGATAGTCTTAAATGAGCCCTGAAATATTGCGTTGAAAAACAATCATTATACTGTGCTATTAAGTAAAATCATTGAGTGACCATTCTAGTTTTTCTCTAGCATTCTTTGAGCAGATTTTCATCAGCTGAGCATAATTCATGTGCTTTTTTATCTACATTTTTCTGAGTTGACAGCAATAACTGTCTAGAAATTTTAGTGTTCTAGGCGTTTTTATTTGTCCATTCAAACGCTCATATGTTGAGAGCGGGTTTCGACATTTTTTTTAAATGGACTTCACAATGGTATAATATTGTTTTAAATATCTGCCTCGTAACAAATAATGGTAAATATTTCCTCTTTATTTACAATCATTAGAAGTGCTTAATGGGAACTTGTCTGACTATCTATGGTTCCATTTTTATCATGGTTCATTGCTTTATTCTACGGTATTCAGCCTGAGTTTTATCTCTC
>JZLH01S0061181.1:0-10421 GCA_001188425.1 Eucidaris tribuloides | reverse complement strand
ATTATTTTTTAAAATAAACAGCCCACAGACTTTTGTTTAATCCACAGTATTTATCGAAAAAATTAATCATGGTTGTATGTTGTACCTACCTGTCCACCCAGAGCACAGACACCAGACTGAGGCCCTTCTTGATGGCTTTCTCTCGAGTGCTCTTCTTGCCATCCTTCCACACCACGTGAGTGACATCGTTGGTAAACTTCTGAGACACCTGCCGAAAATATGGTAACAAGAAAAAGGGGAAAAAAGGTGATTGTTTGGTACTCCAGTCTGGATGATAGTGACAGGCCTTCAACTCTGCTTGGTTGAAAAAGTAGAAGAAAATTTGGAGCAAAATTCTCAACAAAGTAGGAGAAAAGTTGGATTCAATCCACCCATATAGCAGGAAAGGAGGATATTAGTAGTGTTTGAGGTAGTTAACCCATAGAAAATGGAAACTTGCAGAGTATGCAGGAAAAAAATTCTAACATTAGTGAAAAAGCAGAAATCCAAGCAAACAAATTTTCCTTCACAAACTCATGATTATGGTAGTGTAAAATTGAGAAAAATGATATTTTAAAAGAACACCAAACTACCCCAATTCTCTTCAAACAGAATCAGACATGTTGCACACCCGGAAAAGACAAAATAAATAACAAATAGTTTGGGCTTTTCTTTAAAATATCATTTTTCTCGAATTTTAACAGTAGTTACAGTACTCTTAGCAACAACTTGTGAAGACTACTCGACTCCGAACAAATATGAAACCTATTGCAGAGGGGTTTTCTTGACAAAGGGAAGGAAAAAGAAGGAAAATGAGGATTTAAGGGAAAAAATATAAAAATTAGGATCTTCACAAAAAAGTATGAAAAAGTTGGAAAAAGTGGACCAGTTGAAGGTCTACAGTGATGGCTTACAGTGTTGTAGCCAAGTCCAGACTCGAGTCCAATTTGGTGGACTTGGGACCACTCGGACCTGGCGTTGAGTCCCTATGTAAAATGAATGGCAAGATTTTATTCATCTGCAGACTTGGACTCGGTACCTGTGGACTCAACACCAACACTGATGGCTTACAATGCAGACCATTCCATGGGAAATGGCAACATTTGAAGTTGTCCCTGAGTTTGGTTGTGATGCTCCCAGAATATAGTACTATATATACTGTTTCTGTTGCAAAAGTTTCATATATGCAGTCTTACATTTCCTTTTTGGGGTACATTTATCAGTAAATACTGTGATGGCAACATTTGTTACAGTATGTAACTTTCTGTATGGGAGCAATTTTTAACAGGGCCTGAGATAAATTCAATCTGGCAAATTAATGCTTGTTTCTCCTCCAATACCGTAAATAAATTCACGACAAATCCTCCCAGCTTGACACTTTAGCCAGTATGTATATTCCAATTTATTTGATTCTTGGGACATTTCTGACTTATTCCAATCATGTCACTGCCTATAGTGGATGATTATAACACACATTCTCCACAGACTCCAACCAGAGATACATATATCTAGCACTTGTCTACAACAGATTAAGTATTGCCATTTTATGGGTTAGCCCAGTCTTCCTTACACACAATTGCTGAAAGGTGTTGGGCTAACCTATAAAATCGCAGTTTCAACGAAAAGATTTAAGATGGCCATAAAAAACATTTAAATACGAGTACAGTACTTTCTTGATGTAAATGGAAATGGTATCATCAGATGAACGGATCCTGAAACTATTCTGCAGTGGTTCAATATCATTTGAGATTAAAATATCAGTTAGCCACACTTAATGCTTCTTGATGGTTCATTAAAATCTGCTTGTACGGACGTGTAATCCATCACAAATACCTTGTTAATGTACACTTCCAATAGTCTGGTACGATAGCCTATTTGGAGACCAGAGATGGAGTCGAGACTAGCATCGAGGCCAGATTTTGCCAGCCTAATTGGCCTTGGCCTCGGACCAAGTCACGTGTACAAAGTCTATGTGAAAAATATATTTCAAGAAGCATAGTGACTCTGAACAGTCAGCCTCAACTCCATCCCTGTTGGAGACCTGGCTCTACCATTCACTAAAGGATGTACAAAGAACAGATTCTTTTACCCCAAAACTGAAGAACAACTGCTGTGATAGCCGATCACATGCAGATCAAATAAGGTCAGAACAAGGACGGTTTGAAGGGTAGTGGGCCGAGTGGCTACTGTCTAGCCCTAAATGATGACATAAATGGTACCCTAGAGTTCTGCCATTTTTTGAATTTTTTTTTTTTCAGCACTGTGCCGTGGGTTACAAAACTGTGTTAAACTCATGAAGTGTGAAAATAACAATTTTAGCTTCATTTCCACCCTTTTTTGTAATTTTATGTCAGTTGGTTGCGTACTTGTGCAGCCTCTGCATCATAAGCACTGATCTGAGGGCACTAAACAATGTGGTACACCAGGGTAGCGTGTGGTGCATCAAATACCAGTGGAACAGAGTAATTTAGCAACCTCAACTTCATCATTCGTGAAGAGGAGCTCTCACGTAGTCCCAAGAAACAGACTTTCAATCAATGCATTATACCTGTGCTCTCTTATGGAGCAGAAACATGGACCACAACTAAGAGACTGGACAGAAAGCTGAGAGTCAGGGAAAGGGTTATGGAAAGAATTATGATTGACATAACAAAAAAGGGACAAAGTTAGTAATCAGGGGTTAAGAAGGAAAACAGAACAAAACATACATAGTACAAAAATTAAATTGGAGAAGTGGATTGAGGTGGGCTGGTCATCCAGCCAGAAGGGAAGATGATCAATTGACACATAAAGTAACTGAGTGTACCCCAGATTTTATACCAGAAGAAGAGGGCAGAGTTCGAGGTGGCTGGACAATATCAGTTTACGAATGGCACAAGATAGATTGAAATGGAGAATTGACGAGGAGGCCTTCCTTCAGCAGTGGAGCAAAGTGGGCTACATAGATAGATAGATGGATAGACAGAAAGATAGATAGATAGATAGATAGATAGATTAGATAGATAGTAGATAGATGGATAGATAGATGGGTTGGATCCTCAGTCTTCCACAACATACCCCCCCCCCCCCAGCCTCCATTCATTCATAGCCAACACAAATTACTGTAAACGGTTAAGTGCACCCTTTGTTTGAGAACTTTGCATGGACCATTTTTTATTATAACTTACCAAGATTATAGATAATTCTGCAATAAGAATGCTGAGAGGGGAACATCTGGGTACTTCACACAGTCTTGACTCCCTTGTATTATAA
The DNA here is from genome assembly GCA_001188425.1 of Eucidaris tribuloides. Lineage (NCBI taxonomy): Eukaryota > Metazoa > Echinodermata > Echinoidea > Cidaroida > Cidaridae > Eucidaris > Eucidaris tribuloides. Next base: position 7,190 of record JZLH01S0061181.1, on the reverse strand, counting down.
CTGTCAGTCAAAACTGTCATTTGATTTCTGCCTCATGCTGATCCCATGTTTACAACAATCAATAAATGAGATTTGGATACACCTCATGATTTGTCATGGATCTGTGAGTCCATGGAATGACAATGGTTAATTGTTATGATTATCCAGTGATTTTTAGAGCATAACTTCAAATTCAGAACATCAATAACATATTTAAATCGCTAGTTTAATTAAGCGTAGAACAAATATTTTCACGCGCAGCGTGTCGTACTCAAAGTCTCTTTCAATAAATCGATTTAACAATTTATTGAATGAATAGATCACAAAATGCAAGAGCCACAAGAAAATGGGCAGGAATTTCAGATGACTTTCTTAATTGTTTTTTTTTTTGTGTGTGTGGTCTATTTATATCAAAACAACACAAATTCGCAGTTTCGCAACCAGGCCAAAGGTTAAATTCCGCATGACATGTTCTTCACAGACTACGACTACGAGCGTAATCTGTGCAAGAATGGCGCTCAGATTGCATCTTAGATTACGAAACTTCTACGGAACAACACTGACAATACAAATAGTTATGTCCATGACACAGGTTTGAATGAAACAGTTGTTATTTTTATGCATTTGTGTATGCATTAATCAAATGTATATTGGAATGTTCACGTTGGATGATACAGTACATTTCGTCGGCTCACTGGAAAAAGGGGTTAATGTCCATAGACAATACAAGAACGTTATAATTCTGCAGTGAGCTGATGACATCGTCACGGGTCTTGAACTGGGGCCTGCTCTCGGGCGGAGCTGTTTCACTTTTTTCGATGAAGTCTGCCAAGTCTCATGAAAAGCTTTGGGTTGATAACATATTCAATTTGATTAGACTTTAATAATTAAAATTTAGATTAATGGTTCTGTATGTAAATGAAAGGGCGGGGGGGGGGGTTGGGGAGGAGAATTAATTTGTTATATCTTTTATTGTTTTGTGAATTTCTTATGCATTTCTTTGTTTTCTTTAGCGCTGCCCTGCATTCATCACAGTTGTGGCTGGATGCCCATCCATGCTGGAAGCCTAAACATATTTGTCCAAAATTGTCATATGTCAACTTACATAGTTCTGCCTGATTAAAGCCCCAAGTATAGTCGATCAGACTAATTTTTTGTCAATCTCACAATGTATTCTATTGCCACCCCAAACATCAGAAAACACCATCAAACCTACTGAAAATTGTTATGATGCTAAAATTAAAGGAGAGCATCTAGCGGTATGTACTGTATATTACCCATGGGAAGTCATGGGTCTTAACCGCCAAATTTGTTAAAAATATTTTTGTACGTAATCGCCCAACTCTCTCCAGAGAATTTTTGCAAAAAGTACTTTCTAAATCTCAATTTCTGTCGCCAATCACAACTTGGTTTTTCGTCAGAAGAAAGAGCATTAAGAAAAATCCCACAATGCAGACGAAACCTGAAAATCAAATAAAATTGACTTATGCAATTACGCTAGATTACGGTCAAAACAAGTGAATCAATAAATTATGCATTTTGTAATTCATAGGCCAATGTCTCCACTGATAATGCATGTGTCTGTGATGGCACTAATTTCTAAAAGGTCCACTTGTAGTAGGAGTGGGCTATACAGAGGTGAAGATGACTTTTTTTGTTATTTTACTTAGGTCACAGTTTTTTGTGTTCCATTTGCTCTATCTCAACATAAAATGACAATATTTTTGGTCTCGGGTCCAACAAAAAAGTGTGCAGGGCAAAAATCCAAAATGGCCGCCTGTTTTCCTGAAAATCACATTTTTTGCCATAACTTCATCATTTTAAGGTCTTTTTACATGCTTTTGGTGTCTTTACCTATGTTTTAGGGGTCATACAATCTATTTATGAATACAAGAAGAACCACAGATAAGTGGAGGTTGACTTAGTACCATTTTGGACCAAATTTGCCCCATATTTCCCTCCCGAAATTAGCATATTTGACTCGGGGTAGGCTGTAAATCGATAATGCTTCCAAACTAACATTGACATATTTCAGTGGAAGCAGCTCGTTGTCCTGATCAATATGACAACATTTTAAAGAAAATCGGGCGAAAAACATGAAATTGCTGGCCAAAAACTTGATTTTGAGGGACATGGAGAAAAAATGCTGAGTCATCGTTGGACAAATTTGGGAAAAGACTGAACTTTTGACTTACATACATTGTAACAGGGCTAATCATACAATTCTGGTGTCTATTTTTATTTTTTTCAGCTTGATAGATCAATTGGCACAGATAATTGCTCCGAGTATTGAAGAAGTAATAAAAAAAACTTAAAGTAAAATAGGTATTTTAGCATTACTACTGTACATACACCATTAAACATGTACTAGATATTGGTTAAAATTCTAAAATTTACATGCATTTACATGAAAATTTAACATCATGAAACCAATTTTGCTGCTTGCAGCATTAGTAATACTTGCATCCTTGCTATAAGTAAACCCATCATTGTCATGAATCTACTTCGAGAAACAAGCAGTGCGATTATGTGTAAATCTCGCGTAGGCTTACATGTATACTTAACATAGAGCTTAAAGGTGTGTGTGATAAACGTAATTGACAATATTTAGGACTATTAACTTGAAAACTTTATGGCAATGGTTGCAGGCAAATAAGTAAAATGACTGAAACAGAGTCTCAATGACATAATGATTGTCAAGAACATTTAATTATATGTATTGGTAAGATCCCAAGATAATGTTATTTGGCACAATACGGTCAATGCATAGTATCTGAATGTACGTGCAACAAGCATTGGATACTGTCACCCATTTTCAGTACTTGAATACTCTAAGGAGGTTTGACAGTGCCAATGGATTTATCAGGCTGAAAAATATATAAATAGACACCAGAATTGTATAACTAGCCCTTTTACGTAAAATGTTGCGTCTTTTCCCAAATTTGTCCAACGATGACTCAGCATTTTTTCTCCATGTCCCTCAAAATCAAGTTTTTGGCCAGCATGCAATTTCGCGTTTTTCGCCCGATTTTCTTGAAAATGGTGTCATATTGATCAGGACAACGAGATGCTTCCACTGAAATATGTCAATGTTTGTTTTGAAGCATTATCGATATATAGCCCACCCCGAGTCAAATATGCTAATTTCGGGAGGCAAAATGACGCAAATTTGGTCAAAAATGGTATTAAGTCAGCCTCCACTTATCTGTGGTTCTTCCTGTATTCACAAATAGATTGTATGACCCCTAAAACATGGGTTAAGACACCAAAAGCTTGTAAAAAGACCTTAAAATGATGAAGTTATTGCAAAAAATGTGATTTTCAGCAAAACGGGCAGCCATTTTGGATTTTGCCCTGCTCTTGTTGGACCCAAGACCAAAAATATTGTCATTTCATGTTGAGATAGAGTAAATGGAACACAAAAAAACTGTGACCTAAGTGAAACCAGAAATCACCCATTTATAGCCCACTCCTACTTGTAGCTTAATATTACTACTATCTGTCTACTACTATCTCTATAGTTTCAAACTAGTTTCCAATGTTATTAATCATACTTGTATGAAATTTGACCTCCCCCTCCCCCCCCACCCCCCATGGTACTTTTGTGTCTTGCAATTATCACAAAAGGAAGGATAATTCCACTACATGTATATGCCACATACTGTACATGAACAGGACACACCCCATACTGTACAAAACATCCACATTGTAAGGGACTGACACAACAGGTTTTTTTTTAAAATTTCATCTCACTAATTTTGAATTCATAATTTACTTTTACTTTTAATTTAATTTTAATAATTTCAGATACGGCTGCGACTTGGAGTATCTGGTCAAAATTTCCATGCCACTCTGGAATTTGGAATCTAGTGCAAACTTCCAAAGATGATCGAGTAAGTGGTAGTTTGCAACTGCAACGATGATGATTATGATGATGAAGAGATGATGATGATTACAGACACGTGTGTGTGTGTGTTAATGGGTGTGGATGTGTTCTGCAAGAATTTCCTGAATGATTTTTACTACTATAATTTATTATCTTAACACGCACGCACACGCACACGCACACGCACACACACACACACACACACACACACACACACACACACACCACATGTCACAAAAACCCTACCAAATGGTTGAGAAAATAAGGGGTAATGCCAGGATGATATTAAAGGTTAGTGACATGATTGGGAACACTTGAAAATGCCTCAAAAACCAAAATGAGTTGAAATATATACCAACTATACACCAGCTGGAGTGGATCTCCCAGCTGGAAGGATTTGTCTCTAATTTGTTTACTTCTGGGGAATCAAGCATGAACATACTAGTATTTTAACTCTATTGGGGCACGATAAAAATAGGACCCATAGAGAGCCACAGAGCAGGTTTGCCTGCCACAAGGAATATTAACATTAGTTATTTTAGAATGAGTCAATGTTTGACTACAAGATTTTCACAGGAGAATCCTTGCATAATTTACTTGATTCTAAAGTAGTTTCAGCCCGTGTTGAAGACTACCCCCAATCATGTCATTTACCTTTAAGTTTTTGTTTTGTTCGTCTGTTTATCCTGCACATGGATTTCAATATTATGTCTGGCTTTCACTATGAATGACGAGTACTATTCTATCTTCTGCATTTACACATCTATCTTATTTTCATTTAACATAGTCTCCTTCTTGTGTGAGTGTGAGTGTGTTGTTTCATTTTGTAAAAACTCTTAATGAATAGCCTCTGAATTAAGGACTAAATTTTCAGTTCTTATTGTCAAACACAATAATCAGAAAAATGGATTCAAGTCTTCATTGGACTTTAATTTTTCTAACTTGTATTACAGGTTCAAAATGTAGAGGACTGGAACACAAATACACCAACATGTAATCTACACACGCCGGATATGATCAAAGAACCCGTCAAATGTTCTGTTACTTGTCAGCCATTGGACAATTCCACATTCTTTAACAGTATTGTGACGATAGTATTATATTTGCCTGTTTCACAGATGTATTCCTTCCTTTAGTCAACCTATGAGTCGAATTCAAATGTTAAAAACTAGTGTAATTATTGCTTTATTATTTTTTAGGATTTGTTTTTAAAAGAGAGAGAATAACTGGATCTCATATCTGCCAACTCTTGTAGTTCACATGTTCAGCTCTCTGTCTGAGTTCAACTTTCTTCAGTTCAAGTTGTTCGCTGAAGATATGCACTTCCCATGGTTTCTAATATGCATGTATTTATTACATAAAATGCTGACAAATCAAGCTCAGAATGCACCAGAGACCATCTAGAACCCCTTGGCTGGATCCCAGCCACAAGGGGCTTCATGGTGTAATTAAACACATTTCCAATTACATGTATTATCCAAGTCTCCCATTTGGAAGGTGGTCCAGAGGAGAGAATCTCCCATTTGTGACCGCACAGCTCCAAACCAGCAAAAAGTCACAGATTCTGACTCTTTGTAAGACCAAAATGTGTCATTTGGATTGACCAACCTAAATTTCCAAAGTTTCTCTCATCTGCTTGAGTGATCTTTTTTCAACCTACTGTCAAAATTTGGTGGCTTAAAATAAATCCAAAATCGAGATATTGGCAGTTTTTCTAGACCACAATTTTTTTGGGATGGCTGTTTAAGCATATATGGCGCACCCGAGTAAAAAAAAAAATCATTTTGGCTTACTTTCGTGGGTTTTGAGCTGAGTGGTCACATTTACAAAATGCTAATTTTTTGGAATTTCTGCATTTTGTCTAAACCCTCAGAGAGAAAGCTTTGTTGTTGTTGTTTCTTGACAAAACTGTATCTTCAAATGGATGACATCACAAAATTGAGAGAATCGAGATGTCCCCTGTCAATAGTATTTTTTAACTCTCAACAAAAACAGTGATCCTAGAACATTAATTGTTTAGTGGGCATTACCCCCCAAAAGAGACCAATTAACACACTTTTTTGAAGATCAAACTTCTTTCCAAATCTTCTGTATTTCATAGAACTTTCTTTCCAAAGTGATTGCAAGCATGCACAGGCTACATTAATTTAACCAAAGAGAGTGATGCTTTATATGCAGATAGCATGATTGGAGGTAGTCCTTCATGTGAGGTAAAAGCCTGTACTATGCAATGATTCTGATGTGAACATTTTGTGGTCAAATGTTGACTCATTTTAAAAGAATGGCCATCAGTATCAATTTTGACAGACACATGTGTTGTGTAGCTTTCTAGAGGATCAATTCCTGTCAGGGAATGAGAGTATGTGTAATTCAATACTGATATGTTTATGCTTGATTCTCCTTAATTCTGAAATTATTCTGAGGGGAAAACAATAAAAAAAATTTATATTATAATTTGCTTTTAAATTTTGCTTTCGCTATTGCAGTAAAGAAAATGGTAATTTTGTGTACATGTTACATAAGCATACTAGTTATTTTTTTTAAAGAGTCTTCTGGACAAAGGTGAGGGAGAAAAATAATTATTACGATTGTTGAATTTAATTGTACGATTGTGCACAAATGCAACATTCATGAATCGCATGCTAAGGGTTAAATAAGTAAATTCCAGACAAATCCTCCCAGCCAAGATTTACACTCCAGGTATTGATTGTGTATGCGATCCGTCACCACGATACTATGATAAAGTTGCACAGCCCAAAGGTAAAGGAAAGTGCCAATAATAATGATATAAGTATGATATAAGTATTAAAGTGAAGTGTGTTAAAAAATCAAATGTTCTATGACTATCATATGTTGCAAAAGTTTTGATATATTTTTCACCAAAGTGTTTTTCTGTGTTGAGGCTTCATATGAAGTTATCAGGGTATCGTGGTGACAGGACACATTCAAACTCATTTGCTTCTTGTAGCATAATTTTCAAGTGTTCCGAGTCATGTCATTGCCTATAAAGACAGCTTGAGTTGTTGCACTTCTAAGGTTGATTAAAAATGTAAACCAATTACCATTGATTTATAATCTGTTATTTGTAGTCTTTTTACAAGTCACAGTGTCAATATACATTGGTCACCTGATCTGTGACATTTGATAATGTTTCTAAATATCTTTATGAGGTGAAGGAGGCGATTGCAAGAAAGAAGGATGCGTGTAAGGAAATGCTTAAAAATGTTACTGAGGAAAGCAAAGCAAAGTACAAAAACATAAAGAATCGAGCGAAAAAGGTGGTGGCAAGAGCCATTAGGGAGGAGGCTAAGAAGGAGTTGAGGGA
>JZLH01S0061175.1:37355-47725 GCA_001188425.1 Eucidaris tribuloides | reverse complement strand
GGAAACAAATCCGATAGACACACACTTCAGCTGGTAAATTAACGCGTAAACATACATACAGAAATACATACATACATACATACACACATACATACATACATACATACATACACACATACATACATACATACATACATACATACATACACACATTATCGTAAACTCATACGTTCGTAATACAGTCGAATGACCTTCCCGGGCTTGAAAAAATGTAAGGGCAATACACCATATACAGTGCGTCTAAAAAAAATGGTCCAATCGGAAATTATTTTTTTTTGATATATGAAAAATCATATAAAACCTAGTCAAGTTTGGTATTGTCATAAAGCTAAAAGAACATACTTTCTAGTGCAATCTATTTCATTTCATTTGGTTGTGTCAATTTTGAGATATATTGGCTTTATTGCAATGACGCGAAATCGCGTTTGTCCCAGTATACTGTATGTGCCTTATACATGTGCATGCAGTTTCTGCATATTGTTTAACAAAGAAACCCCAATGAGAGCGTGAAAAGTATTGTGTAATCGTTCAGTTTAGCTGAACGAATATATTTTTCAGGTTGTAAATTTCTGATTTCCTATTATTTGAAGTACAAAGGAGGTACATAACTTTGACAAAAGGGCTAAATTAAATGAGATGTGCAGATCATCATGATGTCAGTGCAGTCTGGTAAACAAAGACATGAACATGGCAAATATCATTTCAATGCGTCGAGATAAGGATTATTTGTATTGATTTTATTTATATATATAATCAGAATAAACATATTGAAGGAAAAAGCTTTTGTTATTTTGTTATTGATTTTTGTTTCATTTGTATGAGTTCGTGCTAACAAATACACCAATTCACGTTGCATTAAGCCAATATACACAAAGTGGGACAAACGTGATTTTGCCTGACTGCACAAAGTAATCATAACTTTTGACTTAATAAAGCAAATTGAATGGACAGGTTATCAGAAAGAAATGCGTATCTGCATTAAGATGATACACAATACACTTACTTACCTTTTGAGAAAATCATATACCTTAAATATTTTTTCTCCCGATTGGACCATTTTTTGAGACACGCTATACAATTTTAACTTGTAACCTGTAAATAAACTTTGGTTGCACAGGTGTATTAAAGTTCAGTAGATAAGATTGACATACTTGATTAGGATATTCAAATAAATAAAAACCTAAGTAAATAAATGAATAAAGAAAGAAACGCGTAAGTAACTACGTAATTAAATAAACAAAACAAAAAATAGATAAATGCATGCATACATACACACATGCATTATACCGGTACTTACACACATACTTACTTACAAATAATTACCGTTCCCATGAATGCAAGGTACAGGCAGCTGTTTATTGCATCAATGTATTGAACGCGAATGTCAGTTTTCAAATGAAAAAGTTGTCTTAAGAATATCAATGAGTGTTCCTAGTTTGCACATCCAAAACCATGCTTGAAAAACAAATAAGGTAAACATCACTTAAAATGTGAAGTAAGATTCCCATTGTTTTAAATCTATTTGTCTTAAAAGTCAATTTTCTTTTATAAGGCAGGGCTGTTACTGTTCAAATTGAAGGGAGCGTCGTACACAGAATCTCCATTTGAAGTTTACACGTTACACTATACTGTTTTGTTTTGTTTTTTCTGCCAGACGTGGTACATTGATGATTATAGTGCAAAAAAATCCTGCTGGTCAAAGCTTGCCATGTCACAATTTACCAATATACCAGTGACTTTGGTCCAGTGAGTGGACTCTACCAAGCTCACCAATTAATGTGCCAAATGCTCAAAGCTACAGCCATCGTCGGGAATATTACACAGACAAATTTGGTTAAAGCTCAGTTATTTAAAAGTTATATGACGTAAGATTTCACAATATTCTTGTTACTTTCTTAAGCTTGATGGATCTAAAAAAAGGACGTCTTCAAGACTAAGCATCAATGTAAGTTTCATTAATTTGGACAAGCATAGGACTATTTGTTACATTATCATTCTGATCGCTGGTTACCCTATCTGGTTATCAAAAGTAAAGAATGTGTAATCGTGGTTCGTGCTTGATAACATTTTCTTAGGATGTTTCGCAATAAGTGGAGGCCCCTTCGTTCTTTAAATAAACATATTCACAATTATGTTACAGTGCAATGTCACATTATATAAATTGCCAGATTGCAAAAGGAAAAATAGTTACGCCATCATGTCATCGTAACTTTCTTTTCATTGTGGTAAAAAAAATGAGTGCCTGTATTTATATTCTGAAATAAAAAGTGCGCCATTATATTTCATCTTTACACTGGACCTTTAACGTGTAACATCTCCTTTGATATACGTTATCCAACTGATATACACTATATTTGGTAAAGAGTTACACAGGTTTTCACAACCCAACTTCATTACAGTTAAGCTCATTTTGACGGCGAGTAAATACAGAAAAAAAATCATCAGCACAGGAGTGGAGTCGGGGAACATAGCTGTCAACCTGAACATGGAAATATTGTATGTTGGACGCATATAGAAATGAGTGGGTGATCAATTCATTGATGCAAGATAATTTGATTACGCGCCGAAGCACAATGTTTTCGAATCATGTCCCAATCTACATAATGAGACTGGTGACACCATTATCTTAATAAACCCGGCTATAATTGACATTTGAACATTCGAGGCTGGAGCGAACATTGCTCAACCGAACTTAAGTGTCGGACAAGTATCTCGTTTGATATACACATCGTTCTTGTCATCTCACGGTAAATAGTGGCGTTCATCGCGAGAAGGTGGTGTCAATAGAAAGAGGTCGCTATTCGACATACTACGGAGGATGACAAGGGACAAAACAGGACCCCTTATACCAAACTGTGTCCATGCGGTATGCCGAAACATCGGCGACGATTTTAAAAGCAGTCGTTACAAGCGGGAGAGGAAAGAGCTGCAAAAAAACAGGATATGCTTCTTTATTTTCTTAAAACTCTGAATAGACCATTCTCCTTTTTCTGAGAATGCACACCTGTCATCATAGATGTCACTACATTCTACACAATTTCACAATATCCCTTAGCGTTTGCCACCACAAACCATACCGGTTATTCCCGGAAGGTTCGGTCATAGATACATAGATAAACTAAGTATAATAGAAAGACTGTCCCGATTGCAGTTCATACGATCCTTCCACTGCTAACGCTTCTTCGATTTTTGTCTTTTTCCCATCCTGGAGCATTTTGCAGCAATTCATCAGAAAAACGTGAAGGACCCGTGACAGATAAAAAAAAAAAAAAACTCCCCCAGACGCGTGCAAACCAAGTGCCAATTATCGTGTGTTTGTTCACGGCCTACGCGCGAGATTGCTTGCTCAACATCCAACCAGGGAGTTCTAGGCAGAGAATGGAGACGTGCATTAAAGAGACATTTTGGGGGGTATCAATTTAGTTGATTGGAAACATTTTCCACTGTTTATTTCCAAGTGTTTTTTTCCCCGTTACCCTTTTACCTGACCCCCAAGAAATATTTATTGTTGATGAATGTGTCAGTGATTAATTGAATTGCAACAGTGAGGGTGATTCTTCGCAAATGGCTGACGAGTGTCTTTAGGGATTAAAGACATCCAACTTTGCAATAAACAAGACTAAGAGACAAACGTTTCAATTAACGTTGCTTTGGAATGTGTTCAAACGTCCTGAATATTGATGAATAGTGTCAAAATTGTACTTCGGAGTCGTAATATAAGATTTTAAAAAAAAAAATCTGCATTAAAGCCCAAGTTTAGTTTTGGGGATTTTTTTTTAATTTGAAAGCTTTATGCCCAAATGTCATATCCCAGCAATAACAGATTCTGAATGTCTTTAGTCTTTTTTTTGTGGATTAATTAATGAAAATCTCGGGGGGGGGAGACCCACGAGATTTTCGACTACATTTTACATTATGGCATCCAAAGGGTTAATAAGATGTTAAGGTTATCTCATTTAAAAGAGCAGAGGAGTAGAGGTATAACTCAAATAACCTTAACACTTTATTAACCCTTTGGATGCTATAATGTAAAATATAGTCAAAAATCTCGGGTCCCCCCCCCCGAGATTTTTCATTAATTAGTTTAAAAAAAAACTAAAGAAATTGCTGGGATATGACTTTTGGGCATAAAGCTTTCAAATAAAAAAAAAATCCCCAAAACTATTGGGCTTTAAACTTGAATATACCTATTTTAATCACTTTGTTTTGGCAAACAAACAACACGATTCGATGCCAAGTAGTATGTGCGGCTTTCATTGGTACATAATACAATTAATGAACATTATTCCTCAGGCTACAAGAGCATTGCAGCCAGTCTATCTAGTTCCTTGGGTACAAGTCGAAAACCCACGAAATTAAACAAAAAAAGTGCTCTTTCACAACTTTCTCTATGATCATTGGGCCCATATCAAGCCTGTACAAAGTTTGCAATACCTACCTCCCAGGGGATTATTCAATACAATTTTATGTTCTCTTACGTACCAAAATCATAGACCTCGTCGGATACCTAGCGTCTTACCTAAAGTCATAACCACCACAGCTAGATTCGAACCAAGAACCTCTGGTAGGAGATTCCACGGCCTTATCCACTAAATCCCGGCGACTCCGATGAATGCCGTTGATTATGCATCTATCAATTTCTAGCATTGTTAATGCTAGAATGATACACTGCTGGGGAATCTGTTGAGGGGGACTAGCTAACAACGCTCTTGAACGGCATGACGTTACACTGTGATACGAAAATAATTTTATCATTAGTCTATGAAGTACATCATGGGAATTACGTACTATGGAAAACCTGAAATAAATTCTGAATCACCTACAATCTGATTTTTTTTTTGTGGTAATTTACGTAATCAATGACGGGACAATTTACATGTCCGAACTGTACTAGTGACGGTCATGTTTCTATTCCCGATCGACCTATGAGATTATTGACAGGTGAGATGTCCCCTGGCTTTTTTTTCCATTGGTTTTTTTCCTCCTCCTTCTTCATTGTTTCTTCTGTTTTCCTTTTAGTTCTAGTTCTATCTTTGTTTTTCATATCTTCCTTTTCTCATCTATCTAAATTCAATCTCAGTGAATTTAACCACCATTATGCACACAATTCATTGATGTAAGATTAAAATTCTTTTCTCGTCAATGAACCCGTAATCAAAATGTGCGATAAACGTCATCTGTCATATTTAATCACAATTTCTCTTTAGGGGTGGATATTTCATGAATGAAAATAAATAAAACTGGTTATAGATTTTTTTTTTCAAATATACCATGATAACTTACACTGTACAAATCTTTTTTTTTCAATTAAAATGAGGTCTGGAAAGAGAAGATGCATTGTTCATTCGATGTAAAGATATGGTGAAGTTTTGTCAAATATAGTCTTTTCGAGTTTGCATTTGTTGAAATCCTGTTTCCCAATCCTAAAGATATAATTAAAAATCTATGTATCCCAGTAACGCTTTACAAGATTTTAATGATGATATTTATATCTTGAAACGCTTTCCCTTGACTACCACGTTATCGTTTAGTGGCGATTCCTGATCACCTAAAATTGCAGTTCAATGTTTATTGAGAGATTTGCTGTATGTGTTGAATGTTTAAATTTTTACGCCATCTTGTGTCGGGATACTTGTAATTACTCTCATCGCTTTATCTTCTCGGGAAGCCATCATGTGTGTTCTAGCGATATGAAAGGAAATATGGAGTTTCTGCAAGGTGTAAATGCATGGTGTTTGAAGAGGATTTATTTTCTACATTTCATATATTTTTTCGTAACAATAACGTATAAGAAGTTCAATTTTTGTTCAATAACATAAACACACAATTACACAAATACAATTCAGAAAATATTCGAAATGATACAAAGTAAATTAATTAGTTATTGTAGAATTACAATCCTAAAACTGAAACAAGAAATAAACATAAAGTACGTGCATTCATAATGACCGAAGTATAATAACTTGAATTATGTACATCCAGGGGGCTGCCGTTTTAAGCAAAGCTTGAGTAGACGGACAGCCTAAGTAAGTGACAATTTCTATTGTAACACTTGATCATTTTAAAAGAGTAGGATGGGCCACATTGAAGTGTAAATCCAATTCTGTTTAATAACTCAGTACTCAGAAGTGTTAAAAGGGATAGGCTAGAAATGTTGTGGAGCCTGTGCACGCCTGTGAGTGCTTGTGCAGCTGAAGACGCAGAAATGTGGAGGCCAACGGGTACTTCTGAGGTAGATATTGTAATATGAGGTCATAGAAGGGCGGAGGTAAACTATCTAGCGTAATGTTGTAAAAGAAAAGGAAATGAGGGGGTGGACCAAATGATCTGGTTGTTTTGGGGTGTTAGAAATAGATTTTGTAATTTAATTATTGTACCGTATTATATTCTGATAGAAAGTATTTCTTTGTGTTTGCAAGATGTGCATTGTTTTATGTGTTGAGGAAACAGATTCCAGGTGTCAGGACCGTTTAATTAAGACTCCTCCTCCTCCTCTCTATCACACACACACAATGACACACACACACACACACACACACACACACACACACACACACACACACACACACACACACACACACACACACACACACACACACACACACACACACACTACACACACACACACACTATATATTACTTACTTTGTACCGTACATTATTTCTCATTCAGGTCATTTCGTATTCAATTCATATTACTGTATTAATCAGATCAAAATACATGAAATGTCATAAAGGCCTTATCATTTGAATGATATATACATATATGATACATATTTACTAAAATTTTATTAACTGAAGGGTCATTCAATAGTTAATAACTCATTTATTCATACCCTGCTGAAAAAAAAAATGGTCACAGTGTGCTCACACAGTGATCAGAAAACGGCATGCCAGAAAGAGCACAGGGTCATCACAGTGTGGACTTTATGACCACACAGTAAAACTCTGTGAAAATTTGCCAAATGCATATAGTATTGCAGTGTATTCACACTGTGTTTAACTAATGTTAACACGTTATGATAGTATTCTGTGTATTGGTATAAAGATACTGCATTATAACACCATACATTTATTTGGTTTCTCTACAAAGTCTATAATTATATATTCAGCGCTCTTTGACTGCAGGTATTGATTGAAATCAGTATTGAAATATCATACCTATAAAAATACCTGAGAATTACACTTGATATCTAGGTCAGTCTTTGATCGGCCCCTCAGGAGAGATCAGATGCGCACTGACAGCTCTGGAATTATATGAAAACATTTAAACAAAAAGAAAGTAACAAATTCCTATACGTGAATGGCCTCGATACTATATTCCTCTTGATCTTAATAAGAAAGTGTCTTCTCTCATTTCAATCAATAGTTGGGATTATGTTTAATTTTCAAACCTTCATTGCGCTTCTTCCCCACAAATAGAAATGCCATAACGATGTAGTAATTCTAAATGAACGGGTCATTAGTTCTCACAGCGTTGGTGTGAATGAAAACATTGTTTTTGAAAGGCAATTCATCATATCGGGTTTGTTTGTTTTTCTCGAACGCAAACCCACAATTAACAAACGTCACTGGCAGTTTAGATTCACTGAGCAGCATCCCTGCTCCATAACACATTTTAACATCAATGACATTAAAGACGAACATAAATGAGAAGAGGACATGTGACAAGAAAAAAAAACATGTTTATATGACAAGTCTCTTTGATGTGAATATATGTGTATATATTTATGTATGAAATGTTATTCAATTGAATCTTCACGAAGATGAGTTAAACTTGAAAGTAATTTCTTCGCATGCATCACTCAAATTTCGTTTTTCTCAAATTTATATCGACAAATCTATTTCCTGATCATGGATATTACAATGATGGATACGAAGCAAGATTGGGTTTAACACATGTTTTTATGCGCACATAATACTTTCACTCGTTGAGATTGAAGTTGCGTCCCAAAAAGTGCCCCAGATGTTTCTTGTTCTTGTTGTACGCATCTGGCCACGTGACTCATAAAATAGCCGAAGCTTCATTCAAACGCGCATAAGGGCAACACACTCAGTGATCTCGTTTTTTAATGAAATATCTATCATCAAATATTCATGAACTCTATAGTGTTTACTTTAATCTAAACAGAAAACTTCCTGTTAATATTGGCCTACGTTTCTTTTTACCAATGTTATTATTCCAGTAATATTATGCAAGGGAGTGGTAATTTTACGTTATAATTATTTGGTTTATACATCAACATTGGAATATAACAACTGGTTCGATTTATGACTGTTTAATGCTTTTTTATCATTGTTTATTTATTTATTCATTTCCGACGGAGATCCAACACGAACCCATGTGCATCTTATTTCTTCTACATTGCAGATATTTCTGTTAAAAAAATGTTTGGATCTAACTGTGCTCGAGTAATCATCCTAAAATCTTCGAAACTTAGCCAGTTTAAAATATCCTTCGCTGTCGATATAATTATTCTCTATTTTAGGGTCGGGTCGATACTCCTTGAATTGTTTCCACGCACTTTAATCTAAGCAAAATATATATTTTCTCAACCTTGAATGGTGCTACTTTAAACGCAATGTAATCAGAACGACTTTCATGTCGATTTGACGCGCGACACTTGTAGTGGCTTTCACGGAGACTTCCTAACCCTTTAACATATCATAACGCTAATACCGCCAGAGCTTATTCCTTACGTGCCGAGACGAAATTTGATCTTCATCAAACAATGGAGTAGTCCAGCCGCGGATTATGCCGTGTACATTTTGCGCTGGCATATTGATCGCTTATGGAATTGGGCCATTCAAAATCACCTCTGCTGAGCGGTGTTTGACTGAATTCGCCTGAAATAAATTGACATTCAATTCTCCATTTCGGATATTATAATCTCGGTTTGGTTGATGTTGGGCAGTATGCGGCAACTGCAAATAAACCGTAACCCAATTTAAACAGTCAGCTGGAATGTATGCGAAGGGAGGTCATTTAAGTAATGTTTGACAATAAACACACACACACACACACACACACACACACACACACACACACACACACACACACACACACACACACACACACACACACACACACACACACACACACACACACACACACACACACACACACACACACACACACACACACACACACACACACACACACACACACACACACACGTACGTACGTACGTACGTACGTACGTACGTACGTACGTACGTACGTACTACGTAGTACGTAGTACGTACGTACGTACGTAGTGTGTTGTGTGTTTATTGTCAAACATTACTTAAATGCCCTCCTTCGCATACATTCCAGCTGACTGTTTAAATTGCGGTTACGGTTTTTATTTGCAGTTGCCGCATACTGCCCAACATCAACCAACCGAGATTATAATATCCGAAATGGGAAATTGAATGTCAATTTATTTCAGCGCGAAATTCAGTCAAACACCGCTCAGCAGAGGTGATTTTGAATGGCCCAATTCCATAAACGATCAATATGCCAGCGCAAAAATGTACACGGCCATAATCCGCGGCTGGACTACTCCATTGTTTGATGAAGATCAAATTTCGTCTCGGCACGTAAGGAATAAGCTCATGGCGTATTAGCGTTATGATATGTTAAAGGGTTAGGAAGTCTCCGTGAAAAGCCACTACAGTGTCGCGCGTCAAATCGCACATGAAGTCGTTCTGATTACATTGCGTTTAAATGCACCATTCAAGTTTGAGAAAATATATCTTTTGCTTAGATTAAAGTGCGTGGAAACAGATCAAGGAGTATCGACCCGACCCTAATAGAGAATAATTATATCGACAGCGAAGGATATTTAAACTGGCTAAGTTTCGAAGAGTTTTAGGATGTTACTCGAGCACAGTTAGATCCAAACATTTTTTTTAACAGAAATAATCTGCAATGTAGAAGAAATAAGATGCCAATGGTTCGTGATTGGATCTCCGTCGGAAATGAATAAATAAATAAACAATGATAAAAAAGCATTAAACAGTCATAAATCGACCAGTTGTTATATTCCAATGTTGATGTATAAACCAAATAATTATAACGTAAAATTCCACTCCTTGCATAATATTACTGGACATAATAACTATTGGTAAAAGAAACGTAGGCCAATATTAACAAGGAAGTTTTCTGTTTAGTATTAAAGTAAACACTATAGAGTTCATGAAATATTTGATGATGATATTTCATTAAAAAACGAGATCACTGAAGTGTGTTGCCCTTATGCGCGTTTGAATGAAGCTTCGGCTTTTTTATGAGTCACGTGGCCAGATGCGTACAACAAGAACAGAGAAAACATCTGGGGCACTTTTTGGGACGCAACTTCAATCTCAACGTAGTGGAAAGTAATTATA
>JZLH01S0061175.1:9125-37330 GCA_001188425.1 Eucidaris tribuloides | reverse complement strand
AGTATTTGTAATAATAATAATTAGGGTTCATATTTCAGTGGTTATTTATTTTCATTAACAAACTGTTTTATAGTTTTGTCAAACATTGGCACGTTTGCAACGTTTAAAATGTGGATTTTCAATCATTTAAAGCATTGAGGATTTCTTATTTCCTTTTGGAAAAGAATCTACGATTGACTTTTCATTGCATTATTTATGTGGCGGATGGGCTTAATACATGATACTCGTATAATGAAATAATAATTAATATAATAATAATATATAATAATTAATAATAATAATAATATAATAAAATAATAATTATATAATTACTAATAATATAATTTTTTTTAATAAGTTTTATCTGGGTGGGGTACAGATAGGGTCTCAAAGAATTAATTATTTTATAATTTTAATGAAAAAATAATTCCGAAGAATGGATGGTGAACTTTGATGTTTTGTATAGTTGGCGTTCATCGGACACCATGTTGGTAAACCTTATCAAATTACAAGAAATCTAAGAATGTTACAAGTACTTCTTTGCTCTTGTACTCCAGTATTAGATATGTTTTATTTTTTTTTTGGGAACGTTTATTGCCTCCCTGTTACATCAACTGGCAAAAGGTTGTCATTTGATCATTTCTTTTGTTTCTCTTGAATAATTTAAGTCCTTTTTACTAAAATGTTTATAAGCTATTGCTTAAATAAATTTCCGTGTGTATAGGGTGCCGGTCAGTAAGATGAAGCACTTCCGAACGGCATGGGGGGGGGGGGGTGGAGAATTCGCGTTCATTTTATCGTTCTATCGTATTCGGAGGGTTGTGACGTTCACGCAAGATGCGGCTCCCGGAGAATTGTGCGAACATCAAAATTACGAAAACGGTTCATAATTTACTCGTACGATTGATCATAATAGTATTGCATTTGCTTGCAATAATGTGTTTCAAGGAATATCTTTCAAACATCAGCCTTTACTCTTTGAGAATAATTGGCTAATGTCTAACAAACCACATTTGCCTATTTCTTGATAGACAGTATCGCCGGATGGTAACATGAACTATAGGCAAGGTATGTAGTCGCGGAGGAAACCAATAGTGCGTGTATGTACATGTAGATGTAGCAGGTCCATTACTGTGGTGCATGCTCAACTTTGGGCGCGAAGACGTTCGTTGACAAGGCGAGGATGATCACGGGATTGTTGTTCGTTCGTGGCTGTGGACTGTGTGGCTGAGAGGCCGCTTTACTGCGGAGATATCGATGGCTCCGTTTAGCATTTATCACAATGGGACACGAGGCTGGTGTTTGGCGGAGGTGCACTTCTTTGAGGCCTTGTTGGGGGATGTGTTAACAAAGTTAAGCTGGTTTGGGCTTTGAGGGGGTGGATGAAGTTCAGACCGAAGCATGTCCATAACTTATCAGTCATCACAAGCCAGAAAAAAGGAGCAAAATTGTTGGGTAGCTTTATTTTGTGCGGACTCTCTGGCGGGGGGGGGGGGGGGTAGCAAGTGCAACTGTTTACTGATTTTATTGATGTTGTTGTTGTTATTATTATTTTCATTATTTTTCATCAGTTCATTATTTATTATTATTTATATTATTATTATTATTTTTATTTTATGTTTTTATTTGAATAAATCATTACAGTCAATATTTACATCAATTCACATATAAAGATTACATAAACAAGTCAAAGATTATCTAAATATACAAGAAGATTGAAGGTGATCAGGAAAATAAAGAAAAAAAAAAGGAATAAAAGGAGAAAGTACGATGCACACATTTCTTACATAATATCTATTTTCTGAGCAGAACCCTTAAATGGAACCAATCAGAAAAAATTATGGCAACAGAAGTTATAAAAAAAATGAATAGAAAATGAAATTTGATGCAAAGCATTAAAACCAGAACCTACGAGGCTGGGAAAGCAGGAAGTGAGGAGGAGACGACCAGACCGCCGTTCTAACTCGGTCACACGTTCACCCTCGGCCTCGTGCCTAGAATCGATAGACATACCCTTTATCTCCACTGTGCAATTCGCATTCACCCCCCCCCCCCGTCCTTTCCATCACATACTGTAAGAAAACTCCACATATTGAAGATCAATGGTAGTTACTAAGCGAGGTCGCCTTATTAACTCCGTTGGATCAGATCCACCCCGGCCCCCCTCGCACACCCCTAATCCGCCCCATTCCAGCCGGAGAATTGCACGGTTGGGTTCAAAATAAACTAATCGTGAGGAAAAGACAAGAAGAATTTGACCGATTCCATTCCGGGGTTCATCTGCAATGCTTAACAGTGGCGGTAGAATATAGTAAACACAGCGTCGAGTTGAATCATGGTTGTATTAGCAGTGGAGATTTTTTGTTATAGGTTACATGAAATCAGCCATAGCACCAGCAACATTGCATGGCTTTAAGGAAAAGGTATGTAAAGCGATCTAATTTAGTGTCAAGAGAACATAAGACTGAGTCATATTAGAACCTTGTGCCAGTTGATGTAAACAGGAGCAAATAAACTGTGTTGCTCCAAAAAAGCATATCTCTTGGCTGGGAGTGATTAAGACACGAAATGTTACATTGTTACCATTTCGTTAGGAATTTTCTTTGTAATTATAGAGCTTTACAACATGGTGTCGGTGAACGCCACACATATCAACATCAAAGTCACCATACTCATTTTCTGGGGATATTTTTCATTAAAAAATTTAGATTTCTCTATCTGAAGAGGGGGTGTCAAAATAAATCCCAATGTACTGTGTGTGGATTAAAAAAATCGAGCAATGGACAAATGCCTTTTATTCATACCTAACATCATAAAGAAGACAGATTTGTAGTCGCAGATTGATTTAATTAAACATCAGAGATGACATGCATCAGATTTGGAATTTGAAGGGCTAACTGCTTGGCAGGTCCAGCCATGTACATACGGGCGCAAGATACAGCATAGGCTTGCATGACCCATAGGCGTTTCAATCACATTGTTGGGGTAACATTTCCACAAAATGAGGTATTTTGATTTAAATCTTTCAAGAACGATAGTTCAATATATTCCAAGAAGCAGAAAGTATCAAAAAGATATTTGACCCATGTCATCTTTTGGGCAATGGCAAATTTTAAGGGGTCAATCTTTTGAGACCAGCTTTTATGATCATTACACAATATTAATTCTTTGGACCCTATCTGTACCCCCACTCAGATAAACTTTAAAAAATTTTATATTAGATATCATTATATTATTATTATTATTATTATTATTATTTATTATTATTATTATTATTTTTTTTATTATTATTATTATTATTATTATATTATTATTATTATTTTCATTTTAACGAGTATCATTATTTAACCATCCACATAAAAGTGCAATGAACGAGTCAATCGTAGGAGTTTTTTTCCAAAAGAAATAAGAAATCTCAATGTTAATCATGATTGAAAATCCACTATTTTACGTGGCAAATTCGGCATTTTGACAAAAACTTATATAAAACAGTTTTGTTTAATTGAAAATGAATAAACACACTGAAAATACCCTAAATTTTTATTATTACAAACACACCCTTTCGGCCAACCGGGGGGGCTTTGGACGAAAGGTCGCGTTCCAGTCACGCAAACCGCGACCTGGCGCTCCGACGCACCATTTCGGCCAAAGACGGGGGGGCTTTGGACGAAAGGTCGCGTTCCAGTCACGCGAACGTGACGCAAACTAACCACCACTTCGGCACAAGCGATTAGAACAACCGTTTTGATACGTGTTTTTGTGTACAAGGCATGGAGTCAATCTTGAATAACCTTGACCCCGTGCGGGGCCCCTTGTCCATAGACCACATACCGCATCGTGCAACC
Source organism: Eucidaris tribuloides (assembly GCA_001188425.1). NCBI lineage: Eukaryota > Metazoa > Echinodermata > Echinoidea > Cidaroida > Cidaridae > Eucidaris > Eucidaris tribuloides. The sequence continues at coordinate 33,506 of JZLH01S0061175.1, read as the reverse complement.
ATGTAGTATTAGGGGTCTAGATACGAAACTCTTTTTTTTAAAAGTACTATACTTCGAATCACCATTACGATACCAATCACAGGCACTAGTCAGTCTTCATGCTATGAAATATTACGAGTCCATTCAGGAAAATCTTAGAGGGGTTGGTACAATCAATGGTCTGTCAAGTACTCTTTCTAACGAACCACCAGTAGCTGGTGTGTAGCATTCGTTTAGAAATACACACACGTTAGGTAGTTCTTTTCACAATATTAGCAAATATTTTAGAGCAGGATATTAATATTTCATTTTACACGTTTAGCGGGAGGTTTTTCATAAATGGGTAATTTACTGACCGGTGGAGGAAGGGCGTGGTGGTCGGCGGGAAACGGCGGAGTCGATTCCGCCATATGCGTGATACTCCCGCCAAATGCGAGAGGGTTTACAACACTGTACACTGTAAAGGCTCCCATACACGATCAATTATTGATATCAATTCATTGACGATAAGTGATTGTGTATGGGGGATAAACACCTCACAGACCTCTGGCGTGGCGCACACGTTCGAACATAGAATCTTGATCTATGCTCTTACTGAAAAAGAAACATAATTATTTCTGGACATCTCAATCATGGCATAGGTGCGTCTATTAACGTACAGATTATGAAAAATAGTCTTGTGAAGTTTTCCCTTTACAAGATTCGGGGGAAACACCAGACCTGTCATGCAGCTGTTTAGATTCCTTTCGTTCAGTTATCAACTAAGGCTTAACGCTCTACACATTCCACAGGAGTGCGCGTTTATACAGTCTGACAGTATAGCTTGGCCCTCATCTCATTCGTATGTTCAGGGGCTGCATGAAAATGGGGGGGGGGGGGGCAGGGGTGCCGCCCCTCTTTATAAAGATAATGAAAATAACGTGGATTTTTACCGGGTTTTTTTTTAAACTGAAAAAAACCTCCCCCCCCCTTTGTTGTTTTAATTTGGATTTTTATTTTTTGTTTGGGGGGGGGGGAGGGGGCGCGGGTACGAATAGTTTGGTCGTCGTCGGCCCTGCCCCGCGTGTCGAATGCTGTTTGGCCTGTAATATGGCAGGTAAAAAATTGGCGGTCAAAAAAAGGTTTTGGTTGTCGTCGGCCTACTCCCTCCCCCCTTCCCCACCCCACCCCCCCCCCCGTTTGTCGGATGCTGTTTTACTTGAAATGTGGGCTAGTAAATTATGGGGGCGTGTCAAAATTTTCCACGATTTTTCGCCCTCGTTAAGGTTTTACCTGGCGCCGCCCCTGAGTGATTCTGATGTAATGTGTGCTACAAAGTTCTGGTAGTACATTAAAGAGGATAATAGAGGTGATTATAAATCTGATAAAGTTGGGTAAATAATATTTTTGAAGGTATATGTACAATGAACAGTTTTGAGGAAGTATAATACAATTTGAAAGTGTTGTCCGAAGAACAGAGAGTTGCAAAGGACTGTTGTGTTTTATGTGTCTTTACTTCCACATAACTAGGGGGTACGGGAAAACAATAGACTTTAAAGCCCAAGTTTAGTTTTGGGGTATTTTTTTTTATTTGAAAGCTTTATGCCCAAAAGTCGTATTCGAGCAATAAACAGATTGTGAATGTCTTTAGTTTTGTTTTTCATTAATTAATTAAAAAAACTAAAGACATTCAGAATCTGTTATTGCTGGGTTTATGATTTTGGGCATAAAGTTTCAAATAAAAATCCCAACTAAACTTGGGCTTTAATGACGACTTCATTCCTTTTTACTTGTGAGTTGTGGGATACCAAAACAAATTAAAGGAAGGGACAAAATTGTGTGTGTCTGTTATGTATGTGAGTTTTTATAGTTTTATTCATGTTTTTACTTGCATTACTGCATTTTTACCTCTGACATTATTACCTCTGACATTTTTACCTTGACTTTTACCTCTGCATTTTACCTCTTGACATTTTTACTCTGACATTTTACCTCTGACTTTTTTACCTCTGACATTTTATACCTCTGACATTTTTCCTCTGACATTTACCTCTGACATTTTTACCCTGTGACATTTTACCTGTGACATTATTACCTCTGACATTTTTACCTCTGAACTTTTTACTCTGACATTTTTACTCTGACTTATTTTTTACCTCTGACTTTTTTACACCGAGCCCTAATAAGTCGCGGGGGGGGGGGGTCGCTCTCACACGACCTGCTACGCACCGCGCGTCCAGAAAAAGCGTCGTAAAGGGTCCTTTTCCAGCCCTCGGCCTGTCGTCGACGTCTTTTGGAAAAAGGGTAGCTTTTTCAGCACCGTTCGCGGCAATCGCCACTTAGGGTAGCCTTTTCACACATGTTCTCGCATTTATTGATACTCATTTGGTTATGTAGATTACGCCATTTAGGGGTGATTTTTTGTGTGGATCTGCTAACATCTCTAACATAAACATTTGGTAATTAGGAGAATTATTTATGAATTGTTAAGTGAACCTTTTCGGGTTGCGAAATGTACAATAATGTTTTAGATGAGAAGACACTTGGGTGGGGTATCAAATTAGTTGATTCATTGTTTAGCCACTTAGGGTGTCAAACTAGTGGATTTCTGTTCACGCCACTTAGGGTATCAGAATAGTGATTTTCTGGAAGTCACGCCACTTAGGTAGCTTTTCTGGTGTGTTACGCCATTTAGGGTTGCAAATTTGGTTATATAGGTTACGCGTTTAGTGTTGTGCATTTCGGAGGTTGTTGCGACACGAGCGTGGGAGACAGGCTGTGTGAGAGCGACCCCCCGGAGACTATCGACTGAAAATAAATTAACCTATAGCTATCTATAAACGATGGAAATTGTTTCCAAAATACTTGTTTTTTAAAGATTTGTTTTCGCTTTTATTTTTTTTAACTGCGCGGGTCTTAGATATCCATTTAACTAAGTATTGAACTAATGACTTTAAAATGTGCCGGATAAGTGAATAAATGTACTAAAATACTTTAACACTTCAAAAACTTTACAACAAAACAACTTTTGATCCATGTACATTTTACTTAATTGTGTTGCACAAACTGAAACTTAGTATGTAAGAGGAGATGAAGCGATATAAACAATCAGCACATGCATGGTATACTAAGTGCTTAAAATAACCTTTTGGCACGTTGATCTTTAATAACTCTTTAATAATCCGATATTCTGAATTGTAAAATTGAATATTGTTTACAGCCGAATGGTGTACAATTTTCAGGAGGTGCTTTGAATATGATTCATCAAATAAATCAGCTTTATAAAATTCACCGCTTATTTTTTAAGTTAGATTTCAGATTTTGCCTAATTTACGCCCCCTATACAAGTTAAAATCTTTAGAGTCAATTGAGTGGCGTGTGTGTGAGTGAGGCTTAATACCTTTATTATAGCCATGGCAATGGTGGTGAATAATACCTTGGAACCAAGCTTCTTGTCCAGATGCAGGGTAAGGAGGAATTACCCATCATGCCAGTCTTCTAAATATTTATTGAAGCATCCATCATCTTAATTATATATTTTATTAAAAGCAAATATTTCATTTTTTTTTTTCAAATCGCCTATGATGCATGCGTAGAATGCTAACTTCATGTGGGGGACGTACACAGACGTAGATACCAATATGACGTCGGTTTAATATACATAACTGTACTGTTAGTTGTGATATTAATTCAAGTCAGTAGAACTAACACAATTGTGAACACGTGGGTTTGTGTGTGTGTTTGTTGGTGTGTGTTTGTTTGTGTGTGTATGTGGGTTTGTGTGTGTGTGTGTTTGTGTGTGTGGTGTGTGTGTGTGTGTGTGTGTTGTGTGTGTGTGTGTGTGTGTGTGTGTGTGTGTGTTTGTGTGTGTGGTGTGTGCGCGCCGATGTCTTGTGTGTGTGTGTGTGCGTTTGAAATCGCCTTCAACCGTGGACGTTTTTTAATCAAGTTTACTGTACAACCGCGGACGTACCTGCTGGGGGGACGGTCCACGTTTTGAGTTTTTGTTGTAATTGAAGTGTTTATGCGTCTTACAACCAGTAAGCAAGGTCTGGGGGGTAATATAGGAATGTCCCGCATTTGAAGTTGTTTTATTGTAGTTTTACGTCCGCAGTTCTCTGAAGTTTCGTACTCATTCAATACAAATCCCGTTGTGTGTCCTCGCGTATCTGACACACGCGGTCCACTCATATAACATTGTACGTCCGATTCTCAGTCGAGCGAATTTTCCGTAACACACACACACACACACACACACACACACACACACACACACACACACACACACACACACACACACACACACACACAACACACACACACACACACACACACACACACACACACACACACACACACACACACATACGGATAATCGCCTTCGACTGAGGACGGACGTACAATTTGTTATATGAGTGTGACCGTGTGTCAGATACCGAGGACACACAACGGGGATTTGTATTGAATGAGTACGAAACTTCAGAGAACTGCGGACGTATAAACTACAATAAAACAACCTTCAAATGCGGACATTCTCTATATTACCCCCCAGACCTTGCTTACTGGTTGTATGACGCATAAACACTTCAATTACAACAAAATCTAAAAACGTGGACCGTCCCCCCAGCAGGTACGTCCGCGGTTGTACAGTAAACTTGATTAAAAACGTCCACGGTTGAAGGCGATTTCAAACGCACACACACACACAAAGACACGCGCGCACACACACACACACACACACACACACACACACACACACACACACACACACACACACACACACACACACACACACACACACACACACACACACACACAAACACACACACACACACAACAACACACACACAAACACACACACAAACTCAGCGTGTTCACAATTGTGTTAGTTCTACTGACTTGAATTAATATCACAACTAACAGTACAGTTATGTATATTAAACGACGCATAATTGGTATCTTACGTCTGTGTACGTCCCCACATGAAGTTAGCATTCTACGCATGCATCATAGGCGATTTGAAAAAAAAAAATGAAATATTTGCTTTTTAATAAATATGATAATTAAGATGATGGATGCTTCAATAAATATTTAGAAGACTGGCATGATTGGGTAATTCCTCCTTTACCCTGCATCTGGACAAGAAGCTTGGTTCCAAGGTATTATTCACCACCATTGCCCATGGCTATAATAAAGGTATTAAGCCTCACTCACACACACGCACATCAATTGACTCTAAGATTTTAATCTTGTATAGGGGGCGTAAATTATGGCAAAATCTGAAATCTAACTTAAAAAATAAGCGTGAATTTTATAAAGCTGATTTATGATGATATCATATTCAAAGCACCTCCTGGAAAATTGTACACCATTCGGCTGTAAACAATATTCAATTTTACAATTTCAGAATTATCGGATTATTTAAAGAGTTATTAAAGATCAAACGTGCCAAAGGTTATTTTAAGCACTTAGTATTACCATGCAGTTGCTGATTGTTTATATCGCTTCATCTCCTCTTACATACTAAGTTTCAGTTTGTGCAACACAATTAAGTAAAATGTACATGGATCAAAAGTTGTTTTGTTGTAAAGTTTTGAGTGTTAAAGTATTTTAGTTACATTTATTCACTTATCCGGCACATTTTAAAGTCATTAGTTCAATACTTAGTTAAATGGATATCTAAGACCCCGCAGTTAAAAAAAATAAAAGCGAAAACAAATCTTTAAAAAAGCAAGTATTTTGGAAACAATTTCCATCGTTATAGATTAGCTATAGGTTAATTTATTTTCAGTCGATAGTCTCCGGGGGTCGCTCTCACACAGCCTGTCTCCCACCCGTGTCCAACAACCTCCGAAATGCACCCTAAACGGCGTAACCTATATAACCAAATTTGCAACCCTAAATGGCGTAACACACCAGAAAAGCTACCCTAAGTGGCGTGACTTCCAGAAAATCCACTTATTCTGATACCCTAAGTGGCGTGAACAGGAAATCCACTAGTTTGACACCCTAAGTGGCGTAAACAATGAAATCAACTAATTTGATACCCCACCCAAGTGTCCTTCTCATCTAAAACATTATTGTACATTTCGCAACCCGAAAAGGTTCACTTAACAATTCATAAATAATTCTCCTAATTACCAAATGTTTATGTTAGAGATGTTATCAGATCCACACAAAAAAATCACCCCTAAATGGCGTAATCTACATAACCAAATGAGTATCAATAAATGGCGAGACATGTGTGAAAAGGCTACCCTAAGTGGCGATTGCCAGCGAACCGGTCGCACTATGAATTTTAAGAGCTACAAGTCTTCAACTTTTCTATCCCAAAAACGGTCCGAGAACGCGCCGAGGGCATGGAAGAAAGGGAGCCCCTGTAAGAATTACAGACGCTTTTTCTGGACGCGGGTCGTAGGCAGGTCGTGTGGAGAGCGACCCCCCCCCCCCCGCCGGACTGGGAGTGATGGCTCGTGTGAAAAATATGTCACGACGGTAATAAAATGTCAGGGTAATAACTCGTCAGGGAGGTAAAAAATGCATCAGAGTAAAATGTTCAGAGAGATACTCAATGTCACAGTAAATGTCACAGATAAATAATAGCTAACGAGGTAATGCAAGAGATACAAAATGTCAGCAGATAAAACTGTCAGGTACAAGTACAAGAGTAGAGTATTCATTAATGTAGACGTACAACCAATGTCAGAGTATACATGGCAGAGGTAAAAATGTCAGAGGTAAAATTCAGAGGTAATAATAGTCATGCCGGTAAAAAAGCAGTCCCATGAAGTAAACTAGATCGAGGAGGGTAATAATTTGCTCCAGGTTGATAACGCTATTGAATAAAACCAGGCTCCACATAATATACAGTACTAAAAACAAACAAAATTCATCTCAAAAATCCCAAGAAACCACCAACTCAATATCAACAATATTTTGTCCACACTTACCTTTATTTGGTTTTAGGTATCAACAGAAAAAATCAACAAACGTCACCAATAAATAAGAATGAAAAGCTATACGATTCCACATAAAGCCCAAGTTTAGTATTTGGGGATATATAATATATATTTATATGAAGCATATACACCGCAACAAAGTTCACCTAACCCCACCAGCAATAACACGCATTCTGAAATGTCTTAGATTTTTTTCATAGATATAACTAATGAAAAACAACAAAACCTAAACATCACAATCATAGTAGTATTGAGAAATCAGAAATAACGAAAAACATTATTGAAGGCAATAAGAGCTTTTCAATACACAAAAATCACGCCAAACAACATTGGGCTGGTTAAAGTCATTTGGTCTTTCTGTACCCCCCCTTAGTTTATGCTTGGGAGTAGCACGACCATAAACCACAGACTAGTCGCTGTGCACACCATCACACTGTTCTCGTACATTCACATTTCAAATTGTATTATATCTTCCTTCAAACTTGTATACAATATAGTAACCTATTTAACCTTAAAATTATTTTGTACTCCCCACAACTTATAATAACAGGATTTATAATCACCCTCTATCCCTATCCTCTTTAATATGTTAGCTAAGCCAGAACTTTGTAGGGCACACATTAATCAGAATTCGACTCAGGGAAGAGGCGCCTAGGGTGTCACACAAACCTTTACCGAGGGAGCCTCCGAAAAAATCGTCGAAGAAACATTGAAACGCGCGCCACAAAATTTTATCTAAGCTTACAACAATTATCAAAGTAAAAAAAACAACTAACATTCGACCAAAAAACGGGGGGTGGGTGGTGCGGCTGGGGGAAGAAGGGGGCAAGACGCTAGTAGGGACCGACAGACATAATCACAAGAAAAACCTTTGGGTTGTAAAGCGCAATTTTTTAACTTGGCCATAAATTACACAGGCAACAGCATATCGACACGCCGGATGGGCAGGCGGGCGCGCACGACGCACGCAGAATTATGGTGAATCGTCCCGCGCGCGCCTCCACTACAGACCCCCCCCACCCAACAAACAAAAAAAATCCAATTATAACCATAAAGGAGGGGGAAAGAGGTATTTATTTTGCAGTTTAAAAAACCGGTAAAAGCCTCATCCACCACGTATATTTTCTATTAATAAAAAAATAAAAAAATCTAACAAAGGGGACGAATCAGTCCCCACTGCCCCCCCCCCCAACCACATTTTGCAATGCAGCCCCTGAACATACGCAATGAGATGATGGCGCAGCATAACTGTCAGACTGTAAAACGCGCACTTCCTGTGGGAATGTGGTAGGACGGGTTAGGCCTTGTTGATAACTGAACGAAAGGCTATTAAAGCAGCTGCAGTGACGATGGCATACTGGTGAGTTCCGTCCTCGAAATCTTGTAAAGGAAACCATGAAATACATTCAACACAAACGATTACTATTTACTTGCATAATTCTCCGACCGCTCATAGCGCAGGCCTATGGCCAATACAGATTAAAAGAATAGTCCAGAAATAATTAGTGATATTCTCTATATTCACACCGTTAGAAAGCATAAGGCACAATGTATACTACGTGTTACGATACGTAGTGTAAGCACACAGCAACCCACACAGCGCTCCAATGTGTTAGGTGTCATAGTTCGCCCACGCCATACACATCACTTATTCGTCAAATGAATTGTATCATGGTAATTGATCCGTGTATGGAGGCCTTTACAGTGTATCAGTGTTGTAACGCTCTCGCATTTGGCGAGTATCACGCATATGGCGGGAGATGCGACTCCGCCTTTTCCGCCGGTTCCACAGGGAACACCCTAGTCAATACCCAAAAGTTCAGGCAGGTAATGATACGCAACCATAAAATACACACTTTTAATGAAAACCTATACCCGCTATAAAACGTGTAAATAATAGAAAAATAACTAATTATATACCATAGAACTGTAAGCCACACAACACACCCCCATTCTAATACAATTTATGCTAGATTTCGAAAAGTGAAAGGATTACTACTATCGTAATACGTGTTGATCGTATTTTCTCTCATTCCGTAAGAGCTGACATAACACGCGTACGCCTACATGGTGGATACTCGATTCAAGAAAGAAGTACATAGCATGACAGACGCATTGATTGTACAACCACCACAGCAATCTGCGTATAAAATGATTTTACCTGAATAGGACCTCGTAAGTATATTCATCAGCACAATGCAGATACTGATTCTCACGTAGCCTGTGGAATCGGGATGAGTAACCGGTAAATGTGTATGGAAAACATCAGGCAAGTAAAAGTATCTACATTTTTAAAAAAGAGTTTTCGTATCTAGACCGTATACCATATTTAGACACAATGGATTTGCACGATGCGGTCAATTGTGTGTTAATGCTCAATTGGACAACTACACCTAGGGCCCAGATACATACAAAACAAAACATTCCGCACGGGGTACCAAGAAAATGTCATATTCAAGATTGAACCTCGCGAATGCTTGGTAAACCAAAATTAATCAGAAAATCATACGTATAGTCAAAACCGGTAGTAGTATCTAATCGGCTTGCTGTACACGGCTCACGATAGTGCGTGGTGTTACGTTGCGTCACGATTCGCGTTGACTTTGAGACAACAAACGGCGAACCAAATTACGATCCAAGAGACCAGGACCCCCAGTTTGGTGCCAGACGGATAATGGTAGCGCATACGGGAGCGTCTAGGATTCGGCGTTGCGAGCTTACTGAACTTCAACTAACTAAATCAAAAAAGACATAAACATTGGTATCGCGTACCCCTTTCAAGAATACAAAGACGCACCAGGGTTTGGCGCGACAAAGGCATTGTAACGATAGTATTATGATAAAATAACCCAATAATTTAGCGCTGATTAATATTCAATGTTTTATTCATTTTGCAAATTAAACCAAAACTGTTTTATAAATAAGTTTTTGTCAACACTATAATGCCCATTATTTGCACCAGTAAAATAAAAGTACGCGATATAACTCTACCATCCTCATAAAATACAATATTAACAGCAATTCGAAGAGATATCTCTACGTATTATCTTTTGGAAAAAATAATCCCTAACCCGACTTGGAAAATCGTTCATATTGACAATTAGTGTGATGATGGATCTAAAACTCACCACAAAGATACCTCGTATACTAAAATAGAAAAGTAAATAATAACATATAATAATTAAATAATATAATAATAATAATAATAAATAATAATAAATAATATAATAAATAATAATAAAAAAATAATAATCAATCAATTTAATAATGAATACTACATAATAAATAATAATTTATATTTATAATTACTGGAGTGGGGGTAAAAGATAGGGTCCAAGAAATTAACAATATTTTTTTTTTTCTTTATATTCGTGTACTGATTATAATGCTCGGTCTCCACAAATGATGCCCTCTTAAAAATTATGAGCCATTTGTGCAACAAAGATGACATGGTCAAATACTCATTTCATAGATAACTTTCTTCATCGCTATCTTGAGGAATACTCTGAATAATACTATCAGTTTATTAAAGTAGAATAAAGATCTTACATCACAGAACCAATCATTTTTGTAAGAATGTTATGCGCCATACATGTGTAATTGAACGCCTCAAATGAGGCCACTAAGACAGTTAGACTAGATCCTTTGCGGTTCTCATGAAAAAGAGTTCAATTAATATAATCGAGCTGGAAGCTGCCAAAAGAATTTTAGCGCCTTCCAAATCCATACCGAATTGAGATTCCGCTGTCAATAAACTCTGAATAGGTTATAACTAAAAAATGCAAGTGTCTGATCTAAATCAAACATGTCTTTCTTTTATGATGTAATGAACGTAATGATAAAAGGCAAATTTGTCAACATCAGCACTAGGATTTGATCTAAATCCACCGACCATCCCCATCAATACCTGGTCCAACAAACTTTCTTGAAGAAAAAAAATTGGTAACACAGATATGACAAAAAACAAAAACCGGCCCCACCTACTCTTAATCAGTAGAAGGAAGTCTCAATTTTTAGTAATGAAAAATATTCAAGAAGGAATGGATCGGTGACTTATGATAGTGAATAAATCTAGTTGGCGTCAGCTTCCCAACCAGAGCACCGCCACATTGATTGTAAAACTACCCCCCCTATTCACAATTACAAGAAATCTCGCTAAGTTAGTGCTCCACTGTACTTCTTATGGTTGCTTGATACTCCCCAGCAGCAAGAGAGATAGCTTTTGAAGCATGCAACGTTTATTGCTTCCCACTGTATAACATAAAAACATGGACAAAAGGGTTTACATGAACTTGGCCAAATAACATTTCTTTAGTTTCATCCATATGACACAAAACTACAATTCAATGAATCCCTTTTCACTTACAACTTATCTTATTCATTTCAAGTACACATGCAAAAATGGATAGACTAGATGCTAATGCTGCATCTCCTAGTAAAACCTATACAACATCCAATAACCACTCGCTAAATTAAGCAGACCATGAATATAATAGAAACTCGAAGCGACTGTTGTATTACTAATCACCATCTAAACCCAAAACGCCACATCCGTATGAATCATGGCTAGCGATGCACCAGGACATTGGAATCGCCAAAACCTCAAAATTCTTCTGTCCTTTTCTCATTACGATTTGCTCTTTATAATATATGACGCGACCACACCACCGTGCAATTCCTCACAAGGGCTCAGGAAAATGGGCGGGATTCAAGGGGTGTGCGCATGATATGGTCCAAACAGGAGTTATCAGAAGCAGAAAAGCTCTCAAGCTTAGAATACTCCCTTGAAATAAATCACCTGTCCATCCGAGTGTTGAGAGTTTCTAATTATCAGTATGCATGACCTGGATAAGGAGGCGGGGAGGGAAGTGAATGACGAGTAGTCACATGTGAGGTGATATGGAAGGGTATGCTCTAAATGATAATTATCTGAAAAGCAGCGAGGCGAGGTGAACCGTGTGACCGAGTTAGAGGGCGGCTGGTCGTCTGCCCGGACTCAACTTCTACGACCTTCTTCGCAGCCTTGCGTAGGATATATACTGGTTTTAATTGCCTTTGAGAACATGGCAAAGACTATATACTTACTTTTGACTATATATTTTATTTTAAATAAAATATTGCCATAAAAAGAGTCTCTTTTCTGCTATGGATTATCCACTTTTAGGGGTTCTTGCGCTCATCGACGATAAAAATCGTATTGATATCCCTAAAAGTTGTACGATTGAACAAGTAGATGTGCACTACATTGTACTTCGTACGCTTCCTTTTTTTGTTCGTCTATTTTCCTCAGATGCCCTTCAATCTTGTATATATTAATCGATTTATCTTTGTACGTTTTAAAGAATAACGTACACTATAAATAGTGAAATATTTGATGTAACACTTGACCTATTGTATGTATAATTAGATTTATCAATTAAACAATAAAATACAATATAATAATAATAATAAATACATAATAATAATATGAATGATGATAATAACCAATCTGTATAATAATAACAACCACAACAACAAACATATAAAATAGAATAGTCAATCACGAGCACAGCTTGCACCCCCACAACCCCCGAACCCACCCACGTCGCAGAGAAGAAGATTCCAGCCAAAAAAACACCACAATCATAATAGCTACTCATTTTTTTTTCTCTGTGATAGGACTGATAAAGAAGAAAGTTAATGATTGTGTCTATGTCTGAAGCTCTCATCTCCACCTCCTTGCTCAAGCCCACAACAGGCTTAGACATTTAGTTAACCACTACCAAAAAACACATCAAACAAAAAAAACAAAAAACAAAAAAAGAACAACAACACAAAAAAAAAACCACCACACAAAGACGAAAAGATTAGCTTCGCACTCCTCACACACAAACACCAAAAACCAGAAACTCTCGTGTCGCCAGTTGTGATAATGCTAAAAGAGACACTCGTTATCCATAGTCCACCATGTAATACTGTCGGCCTTCTCAGCACAAAAGTCACATGCAACAACGTAACGAAGCACAAAAACTAACCAAAAAGCATCAGTGTCATCACTCAGCCTTGTCCAACCGAACGGCTTCGCGCCCAGGTTGAGGCATGCTACCTCCAGTAGTGGACGTGCTACAGTCTACATGTACATAGCCACGGCACGTATTGTGTTGTCCTCGCGACTAACATACGCTTGCCTATAGTTCATCGTAATCCCTCGCCAAAACACTACCAAAAACAGAAACATCCGACTCAAATCACACAAAACAAATAAAAAAGAAAGATGACCCCCGATTACAAACACACCGAAAAACATCAAGAACACAAAGACCACGCCCAACAACCCATACCAAAACAGAATACATACATTCACAACTGAAAAAAACATACTCCCATACCACACATCCACCTAGCACCACCACCAACCCCCACAACCACAAAACCAACAAAACAAGCAAAAAAAACCAAAAAACAAAACAAAACAAACAAACCAAACCCCCAAAAACCCAATCACACCCCAATACTCAGGTCACAAGAAATCATGGCAAATGTGGCTCTTTGTTAGCACAGATTGACACCAAAAAGCCAATTATTCCTCAAGAGTAAGGCTGAAACAACATGAATTGAAGAATAATTCGCTTGAAACACATTTATTGCGCAAATGCAATCTATTTATTGATCAAAATCGACGAGAAATTACAAGAACGGCGTTTCGTATTTATGACTGTCGCCACACAACAAACAAAAAAAAGAAACCTACAAACAAAATAAAGTGGAGCCATCTATGCGTGACAGTCACACAACCTCGAATACGATTAGAACGATAATGAACGCGAACTTTCGTCCACCCCTCCCCCACCAATGCCGTTCGGACAAGTGATCTTACTGACTGCACCGAACTAACGAAATTGTAATTTGATGGGCAATAGGCTTTATGAAAAACATTTTAAGTAAAAGACCGATCTTAAATTTAAGTAGTCAACGAACGAACAAAAGAAAATGGACAATTAAAATCGAACGCTTTATGGAACCAGTCTGATGTTAACAGGACGAGGGCAATAAAACTGTTAGCTCCCATAAAAAAAAAAACATATCTAATAGAGCTGGAGTACCAAGAGCAAATGAAGTACATTGCTAAACACATTCTTAGGAATTTTCTTGATTAATTTGATAGGTTCTTACAACAATGGTGTCAACGGCAACGGAAAACAACCGACCAACACTAATATCAACATCAAACGTTCACACGCATCCCGTTCATTCTGGAATTTAATTATTCAAATTCAAAATATTAAAACAAATATATATTCTTTGAAGAACCTATCTGTACCCCACTCCCAGATAAAACTTTATAAAAAATTAGTTATTATTATGTATTATTATATATTTATTATTATTATATTATTATTCTTATTATTATTATTATTATTATATTCATTATTCACTTATTATTCACATTATAACGAGTATCATTATTTAACGCCATCCACATAAAACGTGCATGAACGCAAGTCATCGTAGGAGTTTTTTTCCCAAAAGAAATAAGAAATCCTCAATGCTTTAAGATGATTGAATTTAATTCCACTATTTTACGTGCAAATTGGCAATGTTGCAAAACTTCTATAAAACAGTTTTGGTTTAATCTGAAAATAATAAACACTGAAATAAACGCCTAAATTTTATTATTAAAGCCAAACCCCCTGGCTTTCGGCAAAGGGGGGCCTTTGACGGAAAGTCGCGTTCCAGTCATCGCAACGCGACGTGGCGGCTGCGCGACGCACCGCTTTCGGCCAAACGCGGGGCATTTGGACGAAAGGTCGCGTTCAGGTCAACGCGACGCGACGCAACGTACCCACCACTCTGGCACCAGCGGTTCTAATCCCCGTTGTGGTTTGTCTCATGAAATATGGGGTGTAGAGCAACGGAGGGGAGAGAGAAGGAAAAGAAGGCTACATTTACACAAACAAGAGACACTCTGAAAAGACGCCAAAACCAAAAAATGACTTTTTAGAGTGTCTAAATTGGGGACAAGCTTTGGGGGGAGGGAGGTCGGGGAAGAAATCTTCAAAAGGCAGGTCAAAAACAAATGATCGAGCCCCTCTCCCCCCATCCTGAAAATCTTCCTAAGCCTATGTATGCGCGCGTGTAGTGAAAAGGGTATCAAAGTCGCAAAAAATCAGGATGAAAGGGCTCAGACCTATTTTTAACAAAAGGTTTACTTAAAAAGGGTATTTTTCTGACATTATTACCTCTGACATTTTTACCTCTGACGTTTTTACCTCTGGCATTATTACCTCTGACATTTTTACCTCTGACATTATTACCTCTGACATTTTTACCTGTGACATTTTTACCTCTGACATTATTACCTCTGACATTTTTACCTCTGACATTTTTACCTGGCACCGGATAGTCTAAGCAAAAAGATATGACCCCTTACCCTGAATGGTGGTACTTTAACTATGTTTAATCAGTACGAAAGACTTCAAATTTGTAACCGAATGAGCGAGAAATAAGCACTTTTCTCCTTTTGAAAGGGCATAGTGAGGCAGATTATACCATTGCATTTTATTTCATGATTTGTTTTGTTCGCAACTCAGCTGCGCGCATTACTCACGGTAGACGAACATAAAGATAACATAATTTTGTGCGTGAGAGGATAAGACGAATCTAATACCCAGTAAAGCCAAAAAGCCAGTTGGTTGATGCATTAAATACAGAGTCATGACATAATTCGTTCGTAGCAAGAACAGTAGACCAGACTCTAAAACCAGAATTACGATAGATATCAACTGATGATCGTACAAATCTACAAAATATCTCCCTAAATCTTACTTCATAATCGTTCATTTGGTGGCGGATTTGGCTTCCCATTCCGCTGTACTCAGAACAATGAGCCAATGATTCATGATTGTTTTTTTTTTTTTTTTAGTCTTGTACAAAAAAAAATCCTGTGGGATGGAGGCTTGAAATACTGAGTCAATGAACTGAAAATTTTTATTCAAATAAAAGTACATTCGAAAGATTCTTCCAACATTCTGTGTTAGTTACAACGCGATACGTAATACGGCTTGATGGCTGATAACTTTTTTCTTCGACATCCGTCACTGTCAAATACAACGGTTTGCTTGTTCGCTTTTGTTAAGAGGTAGTCCGGTATTTTGGTTAGTCAGTAATAAACCACAATTACGTTATAAAAACCAAATCTTGTAGCAATCTGTGTCACTGACAGAATTATCTTCTTAGAAATTCTTGTATTGCTCTAAAATATGTGAAATGCAAAATAAAATCAAACGTATAGCCTATAAAGATACCCATCCATTCTACTGTTATTATGCTATCTTGTCTGACTCTGTGTGTGTGTGGGTGGGTGGGTGGGTGTGTATGTGTGTGTATGTGTATGTGTGTGGGGGGGAGGGAGGGTGTAAATCCTTCTTTGTGGTGAAATTTGACCATTTTTACCACAGTTGTGTGATATCCCCACAATGAAAATCATCGTGACAAACTATCTGAAATGCTTTTTCTAAAAAGAAATGTCGCCCTTTGATGACATAAACATACGAACCAGAAATCCCAACATTTCGTGTTAAAAAAATCATATAGGGTTACACATTTGCATATCTTAGGATTGCACGTTTTGTGTGTCAATTTCTTGTTATACACGTGTATGTGAGTGTTTGCTTGTGAAGTGTGGACATTTGCTTGATACCCACAGCAGTCTGAGGACATTTACATGTCCCCACATTCATTGTAAAAGTCCCATGTCCCCAGCTTGGAAGATTGACATGTATGTATGTATGTATGTATGTATGTATGTATGTATGTATGTATGTATGTATGTGTGTGGGGGTGGGTGGGTGGGTGAGTGGTTGTTGAGAGCGGGTGGGTGTTATCATGCCTGTGTGTGGTTGCAGCGCTTGACTTCTAACGTGAATTTACCGAATTTTTCCTCTAAATAAATTTAGATAAGTGGCCTATGAAATGATGTTAACAACTTGTTTTGGGTGGAAAATAAATTAAGGACCTTTCGGAATTCAGCTCTTAATTGTTTGCAGCCCCTGCTACCACCCATTTTAGGGATATCTCTGGCTGGGTTGAATGGAGAATGTGTGCTAAATTCAAATCAACGCCTCCAACGGATTAAGCTATAACTGCACACTCATACATACGTAGGTTTTAAAGCGGAATATTGAAGGTCGTTTTTACGAGTTGGGTTTTTTGGGGGGTATGAAAATGAATACAAATATCCCAACATTGACAGAGAAGAGCAGAAAAGCCACATTGTCTTGGGTGAGGACAAGTTTCTTCCAAGAAACACAGGACGAGAATTGGATTATGAATATGAGAAATGCTGTCGCAGGATGATAAGTACGTACGTGTATTTGCAATCCAGCAATACATGTATTTCTGTGTGTTTGTCGTAATAATGTCGATTCTAATGTCAATAACAGAACGGAATCAAATGTTTTGGCAGAAAATATTCATCAACTGTAATAACAATGGAGTGATTTCATCAAGACAGATGTATTTACAATTCGAGTTTCGTATTCTATGCTTTTTTTAAAGGTTATCCCAAATCAGAAATTCATTCAATCTGAGCTCCACATATTGAAATAAATGTGAGTACCCTTTGTTCCGTTTCATACAGAGACGGTAGAGTAATAAATCAGAATGTCGATAATGGTTGAGTAAGGTTGCGTTGTATGTTAGAAACGGAGTACTGGTAGATTTGTATTTGTCATCCAACATAAAAAAACGAAAACCTTGAAATCAGTTCAAGTCTTCCTACTCCTCGTGCCCCTATACAAATTGATTTTGACGCAATAGATTTAATTATGTATTTCAAAAAAATGCAACTGATAAATTAATATAATTGCCGCGCAGTATAACTATGGTAGATAACTCAAGAACGGCTGGTTGGATTGTGATGTAGCTTTGGTGAAGTATATATTATAAGGCACCGATGAACTGACTAAATATCGAGGTTGAAAGTCAAAGGTTAAAGGTCATGAGGTCTGACTTGCTCTCGTTACCGTGATAACTTAAGAACAGCTGGACGGACTTTTCATGTTACGTGGGTGAATTATGTTATTAATCATCAAATGAACTGAATAGATTTCGGGGTTAAAAGTCAAAGGTTAAAGTCTTGAGGCCTCATACATGTCAACGTTGGTCTCGTTACCACTATAGCTTAAGAATGGGTGATCGGATTTTGATATAACTTTGGTGAAGTATGTATTATAAGGTACCGATGAACAGGTTGGATTTCGGACCTGAAAGGTCAAGGGTCACGAGACCTCAATAGATGTCTGATTTGGGCTCGTCACCACAATAACTTAAGACCTGGTTACTGGATTTTCGCGTAACTTTGGTAAAGTATGTATTATAAGGCACTGATGAACTGATTAGATACAGGAGTTGAAAGGTTAAAGGTCAAAGGTCACGAGACCTCATGCATGTCTGATCTGGGTTTGTTTCCACAATAAGTCAAGAGCGCTTTATCGGATTTCCAATGTAACTTGGGTCACGTATATAGTATGAAGCACCAGTGAACTGAATACATTTTGGAGTTGAAAGGTCATATGTCAAATGTTGCAAGGCTTCCACATGTCTGATTTGCTCTCGTCACCATGGTCTCACCATGGTCACTTGAGGCTTTTCAAAGCAAATTGGGTGGGATTGCAGACTGCGGAAGCAGACCCGTCGATTGCGCGCAGTCGAACTGCTCTAGTTTTAACTTTATTTTACAATGCTAAAAATTCCTTGGGTGAGGATTTGTCTGATTTTCACGGGACAGCAATGTGAAACAGTTTTTAACTCTGATAGTATTTCATCCGGTATAAATGTGCTCATATGAAATAAAATGTAACCTGTCACCACGATACCCTGATAAGGTCTCAAATCGTATGAAACATAAACATCAAGGTCATAAAACTATGGATTTCTTAGGACACTTCACATTCATACCGCATATGGTTCTTACGATATCTGACACTTTCCTTACATTTGGGTTGTGCGACGTTATCAGAGTATCGTGATGACGGCTCACAAGTGAATTAGAATAACATAAATAAATAAATAAATATATATAAAAATAGAAATAAATAAATTAATTAATTAATTAATTAATAAATGAATAAAATAAATACCAAATTCAACGATATTCTGAATCGAGAATACCACCGTGATGCTTTCGAATTCTAGACAACGCTACCGCCCAGATGAAGGGAATCAGTCGGCTTGTTAAACATTCAGGTGGACGTTAAACATGCATTTAGGACAGCACGTCCTGCAATCTCTTGACACTCGTACGTGAGTAACGTGACGGCGCGCTATCGTATCCGATCTTCTTAGTATGATATATTGTACGAAAACCCATTTGTCAAGTTTGCGTGAAAATGTTTGTTTACATAATCTAATTTGACGAACCAGAATCGATAGATAGATACGTGTTTTCGAGCATTCATTTCCTGATTATGTACGAGTGTTGCCGTGACTTGCATTCGGAGTGAGTCCCAAACGTTATATCTCTCTTTGATACATTAATCATTTTTCTTCTTTACACAGAAAGACTGACTACGCCCTTCTCATTGATAATATGTCACAGTGGGAACCCATTCTATTGTATATATCAAAGACATACACACTTCAGTCTATACAGTATTCGAACGAGTGACATTTACAAGGATGACAGAAAAAAATAATCATCATCTCAGGGTACAGGATGCGAGATCATTCACAGATTAACTTGTTCAGGGTTTTTTCTTTCCGTGGGGAGGGCAAGAATATGTTATCATACTGTTCCAAAATTTTAAATCCGAGAGGAAAAATAGCAAGCTTTGAACATGGGGAGGGGGCGACAACCACCCAGCCCTCCCCCCCCCCTTCCGCCCTGATGTGTAGGGTCATATCTTTTCCAACAGGATGTTTTTGCTTTCTTTTTAATGTTTTTTTAGAATTTGTCTCAATTTTTTGCTAGAATTATTGCAACATTTTATAAACACGTGCAAATCACGTATACTAAAATGATTCTGTTTAGAGTAAAAAGTACTGGAGGTTGTTAACATAATAGTCTGTCATTTCAGACACCATTTCGTGTTACCTTTAAATGCCTCGGGGGACTGAACTTTTCCAGTTGTTGACGTGCAGGCACAATAGGTGTCGTCGACACGCAAATGCACCCTCATAAGTACACGTTTGCACACGCGTAAAACATATTACCTCATAACAGTTCAGTGGCGTATAATGTAGCAGCAATAGTAGTGGAAGCATAGCGTCTACAGCATTATTAGGAGACGTTCTTGTAGTAGTAAAGAGATTGTTGTTACATTATTGTGCATTCTCACGGCTTTCTCCTCCTCCTCCTCCTCCTCCTTTTTCGACTTCTACATCGTCCTCTTCTCCTGAGTTGTCATCCTCCTTCTTTTTCTTCTTCTTCTTCTTCTTCTTCTTCTTCTTCTTCTTCTTCTTCTTCTTCTTCTTCTTCTTCTTCTTCTCCTCCTCATTCTTCTCCTAGTAGGAGTGGTAGTAGCTGTAGAAATAGTTGTTGTTGTTGTTGTTGTTGTTGTTGTTGTTGTTGTTGTTGTTGCTGCTGTATCGGTGGTGGTTGTAGTAGTTGTAGTAGCTAGTAGTAGTAGTAGATCGCTAGTATTAGAATTCGTGATAGTAGTAGAAATACAGTAGTAGTCGTAGGACTTAGTCGCATATTAGTAGCAGCAGAAGTAGTAGAAGTTGTGGTGCTGTATGTGGTGGTGTGTGTGTGTGTGTGTGTGGCTGTGATTGGTGTGTGGGGTTGTGTTGTGTGTGTGGTTGGTGTGTGATGTGTGTGCTGTTGCGGGGTGGTGGTGTTGTGTGTGTGTGGTGTTGTGTGTTGTGTGGTCCGGATAAGCTTGTGTGTGTGCTTGATGTGTGGGTGGGGAATCTGTTTGAATTGTTGATTGTTTTGTTTCATATACATGTACCTGCATGCAAACCCTCTCAATCGGAAAGAATGTAGGCTCTAGCGCTCAAAATTAACTCGCGTCGGCCACATAGAACAGTATAAGATAAAGCAACGTCGACAGTAAACAGTAGCATAGTGGGATCGGTGATAACAACAACTTTTGTGCGACTTTTGTGCGACATCGCAGTAGCAATAATAGCCGTGTTATAGCATCAGAGGTTATTGCAAGTCAGAATGGAAGTGCCTTCAGCTTGATTGCCTGAATGCATCCATTTCAGAGTCGTCTCCGTCCCTCCGGGGACTGGCGATTGTTATTTGGTGAAGCAACACCGCATTACTAGCCCTTAGAGATGAGTTCCTGATTTTACAATCCATCCAAACCGCTTTTGAATGGAGTGATTTAAACATCAGTTGTAATGCGCACCTGAATGTTGTTCGTGAAATCGTACAAAGCATTGGAAACGACAACATCCAATAGAAATGCTTTCTTTAGAAACTCGGGACATTTAGATAATACCACACGGATTTAATGTAGCAGCTTCGAAAAGGAAACAACTGCAGTCGAGGATTATAACATCACGTTTCTAGTGTAAATTGGTCGTTATTTGGTGCGTAATTCAAGAGAAATTATGTCTACTGATCGGACTAAGTTGACTATGGGGATATTGAGGTTTACTTTTATGACCTTCAAGTAAAACCTTTGGCAAACAGGAAAAACATTACTTTCTCGGAATCATAGCTGTGGTTGAATATATGAACTCGATATGAGAAGAGGTTACATCATTCTGTGGGTCACCTTGAAGATTGCTTGGTTCATTCTTAGCTAAACTCACATTCATTGAAACTAAACTTCCTAAATTGCGACTTTCTATAATCCGGTTTCCAGTATTTGTAGATCAGTAAGGAACCAACTACGCAATATATGGTTTATCAGAAAAAAAACTTAACTAAATCGGCTACAGGTAAATTAGGTCATAGTCTGACTTCATCTGCACTTAATTTGGGAAACGCTGTTCTATTTGATCTACCAAAAACACAGCTGTCATTTTTGTCTGTTGTATTTCTATTTTTGTATTCTACACTGAACCTAGAACAGTCCACGGAGTGGATTTGGCGCATAGCAAATCAAATGTATTATTATTGATGTTAGATCTGATTCTTCCAAGTAAATATCAAGTAACAACAATAATCAAACCAATTCATCTGGACTTACTGTTTTATTCTAAGGAGAACCGATTCGGATCCTGGACGCTCCATCAGCTGGTCTGATTTGGTGGTGGAAAACGTCGATGCCAATCGGCACAGACGTAGCATTAATGATATTGTTTTTGCTTAAGACCTCGAGGATAAATTGATTTAATTGTTGTTACTACTACTACTACTACTACTACTACTACCATAGGCGTACGTAGGATTTTGCAAAGGGGGATGTTCAGTGAGAAGTAACTACGGGGGGGCACGGGCACGTCCCCCCCCCCCATCCCGGCAAAAAAAAAAACAAAGGAAAAGGAAAGAAGAAGAAAGAAAAAGAAAACTTGATGAGACCGATCCGTTAGAAAGTATCTAAATCACATTTGAATAGACTCACGTAGGGTAAGTCCTTTCTTTTTATTAAATTTTATTAAAAACTGCTTAAAATCCTGCTTAATCTCATAAAGGTTGTGCAATCTCTTTGAGGCGTTTCATAATCTAATAATGTAGTTTTAAATCTTTTGACGAGTAATATTTCTACGTTGAGTGGATTGCTTTTTAATTTAATCGTTGAACATGTTTTAATACAGAACTTGTTCCTTCTCTTCTAAAGATTATCTTCGCTTTCAAAACCGCTCGCTCCAGCATTAGCCGATGTAACTTACTTTTGAACCAGCGAATAAGGCTGAGCAAATATTACAAATATACTATCAAATCAAACATATTGCTGAAGAATTCCTCCATTCAAATCATCAACCACTCGGCACACCTTTTAAGTTCTCACGGGGGCACGTACCCCCCCCCCATGCGCCAGCAAGAAGAAAAAAAAAAGGAAGAAAAGAAAAGGAAAGAAAAGAAAAGAAAACTGAGGCCGTTCTAGAAATGTGGCATTCCAGGTTCTTAGAAGAAGACGATTGCTTGCTACAATCTCCATATTGTTCATCGCGGTTGTTCTGGTATGCGAGCTGTATGGCAAGTCAGAGGCCACAATATCTAGCGTTCCGATACCGCCGCATGTACGAAACATTGGCGAATTTGGGAAATTGCATTGCCTCCGAAAAATGGCCCTAGAATCAAAACGCCTTACTCAAAATCAACGATCTTGTATATTTTATTGGAAAAAGCAATGTCTAACAACAAAATAAAATTGATGACATTTGCCAATAAGTGAAGAAATTAGACGATTATACTCGTAGCATCTTGTCTGGACCCTGTACTTCACATACACCTTTCAAAATCAAAACGTTTGTGCCAGAATTTTTTTCCTCCAAAATTCATTCACCCATGGCTGCACACCTTCTTGCGTCGTGCGCCATTCTGCATTCTGTAAAATTCAGTTTCACCACTGATGGCAATCTAACGCCTTAAATTCATATCCGGCATGAAGGGGTTAATGACCCTGAATAAACACTTGCAATAATTATGTTTTGCACATGTAGTATGAACTTATTTCGATTACTATCCCGGGGGGGGGGAGAGGGTGCGTTTCAAAAGAACGTATTTTCATCGGACGTTTTGATTATTCTTGAATGTAGGCCTAAATTTCGACCAAACCAGTGAGTTGTATAGGTCAAAATAGTCTCATAAAACCGCTAAGACCGCATGACCTTCATGGCGGCTCCCCCCTGACCCCCGCTATGTTACCGCCAGGTTTTGAAGTCACCTGCTATCAGTAGTTCATAATAAAAAAATATAATACCATGAAGTGCCAATTTTCTAAGCAGGTGTTTATTTGCTTTTGTTTGTTTTTGTTTTATTATTCTCGACGTAGGCTGTCTTATAAAAAAAAACAAAAAGCTATATAAACGATCGAACCACTCGAGCTTCAGCTTCAGGTGGGCCCGCCCCCTGACCCCGACAAATCATCACCACGTTTGAAAAATAACCTGACATCACATCTTCAGACTCTTTAATATCTACCTTTGAATGAAGTACAATTTGAAAAAAATGGGTTATTTAGTTATTGTTGACTGTCCATTTCAAAGAAAAATCGTGTTGGCCAGACGCTGACAAAATATCCGTCATGAAACTGCTTAGAAGCCTGAGCGTCAGGGCGCGAACCCCTGACCCCAACCGGAACGGACCCTATACTTATGAAACCCTGGAATCCATCCATTAGGATGTCAGCCTTCCCCCTCATCACATTTATTGACTATACTGCACCTCCTCCTTGAAATGGCTACGGGCCTCAAAACGCATTTTTCTCTTGGAATTTCAAAATGCTATGCCAAACGCGCTCGCTCGCTACGCTCCTCTGCAAATTGCCTTCTTCACCACTAATGACGATAAACCTGCTTAAAGCCCGTGATCTTCAGGAGCCTTACTCCTATCCGGGACGGGGACCCCACTTGGAATTACGCG
>JZLH01S0061146.1:7466-26538 GCA_001188425.1 Eucidaris tribuloides | reverse complement strand
ATATAAACTTTCCACCCACAGACACTTCAATATCTATATAGTTGCGGCGCATTACTAAAACTTAGAAAAAAAGGTAGAACTCACCCAAATCCGAGATTTTCTTGAGACTTCCTTCGTCACGGCAATGCACGGCGAAGTTGATTTGTGTGTAAACTATGAGAGTCGCTCGCAGTGATTCTTGGGTAATGTAAATGTTGGGTACTGCAAACTGTTGTTGTTATTGGTTGAAGTGCGTGCACGCGTGATGATCTACGGACTACGAAGTTTGGTATAGTACGAAACGTGAACGGACCGCGCCGCGGTTATAGTACGACGCGGCGCAGTCCGTTCACGTGTACTAGTATACCGAACTTCGTAGTCCGTAGATCATCACGCACGCGCACACTTCAACCAACAACAACAACAACAGTTTGCAGTCAACGAACACCGTGAATCCCGTTCATGCATGTTTGGAACCCAAAAGAAGCCATTAAATTACTTCAAACGGTGAAAAAGGTAAGTCAAAAAATGTCTTAATGCGTGTAGTTAATTACACTTTATGAAGTGCTATGACCTCGGTGCGCAAAAAACAGGCCGATTTTCGCCTGACAAGCACAATTCAATTCCTGCACGGTTGATGTGAATTCACGCGCATGAAAATATGCTGGTAATCACGTCTGTCCTTTGTATGAGGGGACTGACCAAACAAATGTCAAAAATGAGATCGATGAGAAGTCCCCGAAGAAAACGGACAGACCCCGTCGGTCTAGGCCTGAGTCATTAAGGTTTGTATGTGAAACGTTTTGACTGGTCATAGAAAAGTTTCAAACCGTTTTAACCTAGTTGTAATTTATGGGTTCTTATATTGAGTATAACAATAAAGTTCACTGGTACAGTAATCAGTTGAGTAACAAAGCATGCACCAGGGAGTACTTGTGATTGACGGGCTGTCACCGAGTGGTCATACATGTCTCAGCTTTATGTGGAAGAGGTAATAAAACATAAATGTCACAACTAGCCTTAACATCAGACTCGACAACAAGTGTATTACAATGTAATGGTATGGAAAAGTTTAAATTCTTGAGGAATAATAATTTTCTTGCGTCCATTCCCTGACAGTATAGGGAGGCAACTTGAGGTTAACATGCAGTGTTTTCAACTTCTCTTTCTACTGATCTTATCAATTTAACTTACATGTAAAAGCAATGTGGTGTATGTCTTATAGACTAGTTTTATGACAGCAACTTGTGACCTTGTCTGGAGACTGACAGAAAAAAAAAATGTCTGGAATTATAAGAGTGAGAGAGCTACAGTAGTAGTAATAGGTCTGTGTGTGGCAGTGGAAACACAGCAGTTGGGTATTTTCACATAAATTGAGGTCATAAAACCATGGCCAAGAGGCACTAAAAATGGTCATCAACTTATAGTAACTGGTATTTTCCCATATGTTGATAATTAAGGGTTTAAACGGATTGTAAAATTGCAAAACGTTTTGCTTTTTAACGTTCGTGTGAACGTCGTTTAAACGTTTTGACTCAGGCCTACGTCGGTCTATTGTTATCCTTGATATTTTTTCTTCCTAATCCACCTTAATTTATATCTCCTGGAAGTCGAAGATATTTCCAAACATCGTTTTATTTCTTGCCTCCGTTACTGGTGAAATGTTTAATTCGGTATCGTTAATCGCCGACGCGTGTTATGTCAATGCAACTAGCGTGCGGGACTGTGCGGTGCGAACGCTGTACAAACCCTATGGCAAAATTGTTAGATGCGCATAACACGTAAAGAATAGCCATTGCGCAATCGATCGATCACGATCTGGCTCATTCACAATACACGTGTTCGCGCGAATTCGCCACCGCATTTTTTAGCCGGTTTTATCGCCAGTTTTGCAATATTTGTTTAATGTAATATCAGCAATATATTTTTTGATTTATGATAATTGAAATTTGGTATTTTGTGCATTTTGAGATGATGTTTGGAAAAGTGTGCTGGAAAAGTTGAATGCAAGTCAGCCATTTTGTTGTATCGCATGCGTGAACATGACCTGAACTGCTTGTGGGCGGTACAGACGGCATCGCGATGTTTTCAGTGGAGCAAAAAATCTTCCCCGCCCTTTCCGGTAAGGAATTTTACTTTGATTGGTTGATTAGTATTTCAACTCATTATCATGATATTAACTGACATGTAATATGCGCTCATTTTGACAGAAGGAAAGACTTTATCACCCGTAGGCGACACTACCAGCATGGCGACAATACCATAACAGACGTTAGTCTAAATAATGATTTATCGGCGCTAGTCATGCTAGTACCGAAACACACACGGTTAAATCGGCCCGGCCTAATTCGGTCCGAAAAGGGGTTTGATATGTCATGTATGTTGTGTGAAGTCTTCACTTTAGTATAGATAGATTTAGTAATTTCGGTAATTTCGGGTTTAGGGAACTCCATTATGGGAAGAGTTCCTTTGGGCACCCCCCTCTAAAATGCTAATAAATAGCAAAATATAATGAAAATCAATATCAAGTGATACCTTACAGATGCCTTCACTTACTAGACCTCAAAAATCTGGAAAATAACATGTTAAAGAGAATACGCAGTACTGGTTGATGATGGAAAATCTTTCATCAAAATTTCACATTTGCATATTTTCCAGCTGAGAGTAAGTTACATTTGCATTATAATATGGGACTAATTCACTTCATATGCAATAAAAAGTTGAGAAATTGGCAGTTTGAGTACCCGATGGAGTAGGCACCGTTGCTGCAGTGTGTATGGCAACAATTAACATAGTCCCACATATAGATTTTCTGTGTTAGTACTTTGTCAGCAGTGGGGATTTGTGTAACAGATATGTCCAAAACGAAGTATTCTGTTGTTTTCAACTTCTCTCTCCTGTACTATAGTGACATTTTTAGAATACCATCTGTTCACAGAAGATTTGAAAGCAGTTGATATTAAAATGTTGTTGTTCTGCAAGTAATCAACCAGTTTGGTCATTTTGAAGGAGTCGATCTCCACCGCATCGCGATTTATTCCGTCAGTAAATTAAAGCAATAAATTTGGCCGATTTTGACATAGCGCCACCAACGGTGAAACCATGACAGTCTATATCTTGGATAGATATATTGAGAAAGCCCCTGCTGCCAGCAATCGCTTATGGCGTGCGGCGTAGAGCGCAGGTAAGTCAAGACATGTATCGTGGGTTCGAAACCGGACCGGACCCCGTGAAAAAAGCGGAAAATAAAAAAAGAAAGCGAAGCGTGAACTAGGGTGAGGGTAGGGTTAGTGTTAGTGTCAGGCATAAATTAAAAATCATGTGAATGTCTTATTTTGCGATTTTAAAGGGGGGGGGGGTGCTCAAAGGAACTCTTTCCTAAATTATTATAGGTTGTTAACTTCAGAGTGTGCGGTTTATTATTCCGTCTTGTCTTGTCCAATACTGCACAAATCGCCTCCAGTGCAGTGTGGCTATGGACGTGCAGACCAGCTGATACGTTGACGGAATAAACTGCACATGCACGACATATCATTATCAAAGTTTCAAACCCCTTTTCGGCCCGAATTGGGGCCGATTTGACCGGAGTTAGAACCGTGGATATGTTTCGGTACTATGGCCGATTTATCCAGATTCCAGGTCAAGCATGAACATTTGATTTAACTTCAAAATAGTTTCGTTTTTGAACAAGTTGAATAAAAAAGTTCTAACAGTTAACAATAAAAGTAGCTGTACATGTACAGGGCTATAATCACCGCCCACTGATAAAATATTTGCTTTTGTCAAAATGAGGGCAGATGACATGTCAATTACAATTATGATACCCAATCAAAACAAAAGTCTTACCGAATTGGGGGCAATGTTTGGGTTTATTCATGGCTCCATACTAACTTTTTTTCCTACTTGCCCTTAGGGCAAGTGAAATTTCCACTTTCAGATTTTTACTTGCCTGAAAACAAATAAAACACAGAAAAAAAAAAAGATTTCTCACTAATTCTAACCTGTGAGGCATTTTCATAGCATTGGACATTTTTATCATAATTCTGGGGGTTGTGAAAGGTGTGATTCATGAATTTACAGAGAATAATATCTAATTAAAGGCAAGGTTCACCCTGCCATCAAGTTTGTTTTAATAAAAGCAGAACGGGGAGAGAAACATATTAATGAAAGTTTGCGAAAATCCACCAAAGAATAACAGAGTTCAACTTATGTGGTTTCACAGTTTTAAATTTGTGACGTCACATGCGAGCAGTTCCCTATATGTCATGTCATATGAATTCCGTAAAATTCCCGTTTTCTCAGAAATTTGAAAATGATTTTACCTGTGCATTCAATATATATCATCAGAAATACTATTTCACACATGCTTCTATGGAAAAAACCCCATTCAATTATCATGAACCATTAAGAAATAGCAATTTATGAAATTTATATTACATGACCTATGGGGAGCTGCTCGCATGTGACGTCACAAATTTAGAACTGTGAAACCTCATAACTCTGTTATTCTTTGGTGGATTTTCGCCAAACTTTCATTAATATGTTTCTCTCACTGTTCTGCTTTTATGATAACCAACTTGATGTCAGGGTGAACCTTGCCTTTAAAGCTGAATGAACACAACATTTATACAAGTTTTGTTTTGTTTTTGTTAAGAGTTTTGGACATGTTTTGCTCATTTCATGATCAAAATTTTGTGCTCAATTGGGCAAGTAAAATTTAACATTTTGACTTTTTATTTTCCCGACATGAAATTTTACTTGACCCGGGCAAGTGCTAGTGTCGAGCCCTGGTTTATTACATTTGTCCGTACATTGCCAAAAATAGCGATACACTGTATTACTGTTATATCCCTCATTTTGCAGATTATTTCATAACTACACAAGATGTCTAGTCAGAATCGACGCAGCACAGGAGGTTTTTCAAATACCGGACCAACCGCACCATGTAAGTCTATA
The DNA here is from genome assembly GCA_001188425.1 of Eucidaris tribuloides. Taxonomy (NCBI): domain Eukaryota; kingdom Metazoa; phylum Echinodermata; class Echinoidea; order Cidaroida; family Cidaridae; genus Eucidaris; species Eucidaris tribuloides. The sequence continues at coordinate 21,603 of JZLH01S0061146.1, read as the reverse complement.
TTCAGATGGCCATTTTCAATGATTTGAAAAAGAAGAGTCTTGTTCTTCACTTGACCACTTGACAGTAACTATAACAATGTACCACAAAATGGTTGTATTAAATGAAATTTCATAGGGAAGTTGCAGCGCTTTGCAACTCTAGTTTTAAAGGTCTTGGCTAACATTTACCACAGTTAAAAATCAGAGCCGCATGATTCCCCATGCTACCAGAGTCTTTGATGAGGTCTAACAATGAAGCCCTGAAAAAATTGTATTTCAAAATGATTATTTAGTGCTTTAAAAAAGTGAAAATCGTAAGTTAACCAGATTCACTTGCCCATTTCCTCCCATAGACTTACTGTATGTACACGTAAATTAATAAAACTTGCCCCGAGTTTTATTGTTTATTCATGTATAACTTGCCATTGGCAGTGTAACTTTCAGAACTTTTGTGTTCTAGGGTGTTTATTTGTCCATTTGAACACTACTATGTAGTTCAGATATCAAAGTTTAACAATTTTTTAAATTGCAGTTCCACAATGTTAGCCTATCACTTTAAAAAAGGAGTACTCTTAGGTGTATGATCGAGGAAATCTACCAAGACTACCATAGTTTGAGTGAACACCGCTGTACAAAAATTTGACCATAATCACTGGCATATTCCATGCCAAGACTGTCCAGTGGTGATGTGAATATAACAATAGGCAATAAAGCATATTTACAAGGTAATAGAGATTAAAGGTTAAAGGTCAATAGGTGTAATGAGTCATTATGAGTGCATTCATTTCATAATTTGATTATCCACATTTGAACATTTTTTGTATACAAAAGATGTAAACAACTTGTTTTAAGATCAGTGATATTGACATTCTAGACTTATTAATGTATAAAAAATGGCAAAGAATGCCTAACAGTGTACACTCTTGTCAAAGAGTGCATCTACATGTAGTCCCATCATTTGCAAATGTGTAACTTATTGTAATCGTGTACATGTATTTATATGAAAAGAAATGCATGAATTTCTTACAATTGTGTGTTGTAGTTTACGTCAACATTAATATAAATTATATAAATTATTTGTGCAATTATCCATGGTCGTGGGATGGTACTTGTGATGATTTCTAATAATTCATAAATAATTTATAAATAAGACGTGTACGTCAGCAGTCAAGGACAGTTCGAGCGACACTCATGTGAGATTTGTGGATATAATGCTGTTTTCATTTAAATGCTCTGTTAATTGTTTTCCGCAAAAGTGCCAATTACTTGTCATCAATATTGTTTTATTTTAAGCTCACTCCCGTCAGTTTGCCAATTCACCTGCGGCTGGCATAATCAGTTCTGGTGGATCAACCAAGTCTGGCAGTCCGGCGAAAGGGGTAAGATATTGTCCAATGTGTCAAATTTGTTATAATCAAATTGTTAATATATTCAAATTAAATATATTTTATAAGACTGTTGTCAGTTTAGTTACACACTTCCCTGTATGTGTGTGTGTGTGTGTGTGTTTGTATTTTACATTTGTTTAGTTGTGTGTAATATCTTCGTTTATTTGATAAAAGGTTAAAATCTTTTACTTGCTGGTGTTATACACCGGCCTTCAGTTGCATGTGTACTTGACTTTTAACAAAAGGTTGAAGGTCAAATATGTAGGTCGAAGGTCAGACGAGATCATATGTTAAATTTTCAACTTTCTACTGGGGTGGGTAACTAACCATAAGCCCATTTGTACCCAAACGTGGACAGTAGATTCCTTACAGGGACCTCATTGTTCTTTGGGGTCAAAGATCAAATGATGTTAAATCTTAAATGTACCTAGAATGAATGCGCGCAAATAGGGCAAGACATATTTTGGCTATCACCCTGTGTTCGTTTTTTTTTTATGCAAATGGTATAGGTTTCCCATGATTCCCGCATCCCAAAGCCGCCCAAACCTCCCGACAAGCCCCTGATGCCGTACATGAGATACAGCCGCAGCGTCTGGGAGAAGGTGAAAAATGACAATCAGGACCTGAAGCTGTGGGAAATCGGCAAGATCATCGGGCAGATGTGGAGGGATCTCCCGGAGGAAGGCAAGCAAGTTTTTACCGAGGAGTATGAAATAGAGAAGGTAAGTGAGAGAAAGAAAACACATTTTTACTGAAAAGAGATACAAAAGCTAAGATGAGAGAAAGTTCCAATAAGCAGAGAAGGTAACTGAAAGAAGGCAAGCATGTTTTTACTGAGGAATATGAAATAGAGAAGGTAAGTGAGAGAAGCAAACAAATTTTTTACTGAAAAGTAAGAGATAGAAAAGGTAAATTAGATCAGAGAAAGTTCCAATAAGCAGAGAATATAACTGAAAGAAGGCAAGCACGCTTTTACCGAGGATTATGAAATAGAGAAGGTGAGTGAGAGAAAGCAAACAAATTCTTAGTAAAAGGTTTGAAATAGAAAATGAATCTTAGAGCAGAAAAAGTAACAATATTTTCATGAGAATGAAAAAGAGAAAGAAATAAGGAAAGGCAAACTGGTTATTACCCAGGAGTACGAAGCAGAAAAGATAATATGAAATAGAAAAGGTTATTGAGAGAAGGCAAACAATTTTTGAAGTAAAAAAATATGAAATAGAACATGCAAATTAGAGCAGAAAAAGTAACAATTTTTTTAATGATTAAGTATGAAAAAGAGAAAGTAAATTAGAGAAGGCAACTGGTTGTTAGCCAGGAATGTAAAGTAGAGAAGTTATATGAAAGGAGGCAAACAAGTTTTTACAGACGAGTATGAAATAGAGAAGGTAAGTGAGAAGAGTCCTTGTTATTATCTGCTGAAGAAGTAAATACCAGCACTGCACCACATTTTGTGGAAGGTTTTATGATTATAGTGTGTCAAATTTATCGTTAAATTTCTTGTTTTTTTTTTCCAGGATGAGTACACTCGTGCATTGAAATCCTATCACAACTCACCGGCCTACCAAGCATGGATGGTAGCAAAGGGAAAAGGTAGAAATTCTTTGGTAGATTTGATCCTGGCTTCGTTGTCTCTGTTATCATTTTCTTTCAATTTACAGCATATAAAAATTATAAACCAAATTTTATAGAATGGCATAGTAGAACATGAGTTAAGCTTTATCTTGACTGTTAAGAATTTTTTTTTTTGTGCAAAAATAATTAGAAAGTAAATGAGTGTGTTCATTCTAACCCTGGCAAATAAAATTTGAAAACACACTGTATTAGTCCAGTCAAATCTCAAACTTTCTTTCAAGGTCCAACCATTAGGTAAATTTCAGGAATGAGGGCAGGTCCACCATACATTGCCTGTTTTGGCAGTTTAATAATAATGGGCGAAAGAAAGGTCTACTTGCTTTTAGTGTATTATCAAATGCCCTGATATGAAGAACTGGATTATTCCTCCCAAATAAGTGGCATTACTTGAAGTAGATATCTACATAGAAATTGGTTGCATAGCCTGGGTATTATTGTTATTTATATGTATTGATTGATTATAATTGATTTATTTGTATATGACATGATTGATTAATATGATTTACTTTTTGGATTTTTTTTTTTTAGGGGGGGGGTGCGGGATGGCAGAGTTTACAACTACAGTGTACTAGCACAATGTTGAAAAGCCGTCCACCCCCCCCCAAAAAAAAAAAAAAAACAAGGGTATTTTGGCGTGTAGATCTGTTTGTTACAAGTTGAAAAAAAATTATGACTATGCTTACTATGTGATCGTCTATTTTGGGTGAGTGTGGTGTATGTGTATGTTTGAGAGCTGTCCGTTCACTCACCTGGCTTCGCCGCCTAATAGAAATATTGGTCTCCTTTTACTGACTCAGTTTTTCTGTGGTTCTTATATTTCTTAGCAGCAAGACATAAGCAGGAATCATCAGTTGAGACACAAATGTCAAATCAGAGCCAAGGATGAGCATGCAAGCTGCAGAAGATGATGATGGTAATTTATAGTACCACGTCATTAAACTCTTCAAAATATTGGGATTAATTAATGATGTTGTATCTCCTGTTAATGTGTTATTATCACTGTGTTTATTGTAGGAAAGCCTATTTAGTGTTCACTTCTTTCACAATGTGTTATTGAGTATGCAATTTGGCAATATGCAGTACGTTTGATTATTGAGATAGCTCCAAAATAGTGAAAATACTTTCAACTCACTGATAAAATAAAATTAATAATTATATTTACAAGAACTACATCACCTGTGTTTTATGTAATCAGTCCAGTAGTACTATTTTCAGAAAGAATATAACATTGTCCATCATATGATAATAGATATTACTTGTGTTGTTATGTGAGCCAGTATAAGTAAACATTGAGTGTACAGTCAACTCTGCTTAAGTCGAATTTCTTGGGACTAAAGAAAATGCTTCGGCTTAGACGAAATTCGACTGATAAGGGGTCAAAAACAATAGAAATAAAGGAATGGGACCCAGTAAAGACCTTCGACTTAGGTGATTATTCGACTTATGCGACTTTGGCTTATGCAGAGTTGACTGTACTTAAAGCCCAAGTATAGTATTTTTATTTTTTTTTAGATAGACCTGTACAATCTTTTATTGCCCTGAAAATTGTTCACTCCGATACTCTTCCATTTTTGAGTAACTACTCAAAATGTAAAATGTCAGGGGAACCCCAGCATTTGTCATAGGTAATGTATGTACTGCTACCTGCTCTCCGATAATTTCGACATCATAATTTGTCAATGTAAAAATTGTTTTTCCTTTACTGATTTGTTTTCTGTTAAAAAAATATCTTTCTGTAAATATATCTTCAGACCAAGACGAGATCTACTCCGTTAAACACATTGCGGCGGCCCGCTTTCAGCGCAACCACAGACTGATCAATGAGATTTTCAGCGATGCCGTGGTGCCCGATCCTAGGACTGTAGTCACAGACAACCGCATGCAAGTCTTAAAGAGACAGGTGCAGTCCTTGAAACTACATCAGGTGAGAGACGGCTAAACCCTAACACAACCAAGACCATGTACTTCAGACCAGAGGCTGCGACAGGGTAACATCTCAGGGAGACTGAAAACTTAGGGTGGGGGGCGAAAATGTAAAAAAACCACCTGAATTTCATGAATTACACTGTGAAAAAAACCCCTGATTTTAGATATTTTGAAAATATCAGGGGGGCTGCTGTCTCGCTGCCCCCCTGTGGTGCCACACACCCTGCTACATACTGCGGTGTAATGGGCAACAACTATTGTGAGAGCAGATTTGATGATGACATCATGACAGTATATGACAGTTGCATGACGAACAATTTCTTTTGGTAGGGGACATGGTTCCGTGAAAAATCTTCTGTAATAATTATTTATTTGTTATTCAATATTAGTAGTAGTAGTAGTAATCCAGGTTTTAAATCACAGAAATCACCCTCACCCCCTCCCTCCACTTTACTCCATTCGGTGCATCCTCCTCCCTCAACCCAACCCTTCTACTCTCCTCCACCACCTGCTTCTTCCATGTAAGGAATTTTACTTGATTGGTTGATTAGTATTTTAATTCATTATCATGATAATTAAACTTGACATGTAATATGCGCTCATTTTGACAGCGAAGGAAAGACTTTATCACCCGTAGGCGACGACTTACGCATGGCCGACAATACCATAACAGACGTTAGTCTAAATTAATGATTATCGGGTAGTTCATTGCTGTACCGAAACACACACGGTTAACTCGGCCCGGCCTAATTCGGTCGAAAAGCGGGTTTGATATGTCAATGTATGTTGTGTGAGTCTTCACTTTATTTATAGATAGATTTAGTATTTCGTTATTTCTGGTTTAGGCGAACTCCATTATGGGAAGAGTTCCTTGGACCCCCCTCTAAAATTGCTAATAAATAGCAAAAATATAATGAAAATCAATATCAAGTGATACCTTACAGATCTTCACTTACTAGTACTCTCAAAAATCTGGAAAATAACATGATTAAGGAGAATAACGCAGTACTGGTTGATGATGGGAAAATCTTTCATCAAAATTTCACATTGCATATTATTCCAGCTGAGAGTAAGTTAGCATTTGCATTTAATATTGCGGACTATTCACTTTCATATGCCAATAAAAAGTTTGCAGAATTATTGCAGTTTGAGTACCCGATGGAGTAGGCACCGTTGCCTGCAGTGTGTTATTGGCCCAACAATTAACATACGCCCATATAGATTTTCTGTGTTAGTACTTTGTCAGCAGTGGGAGGATTTGGTAACAATATGTCCAAAACGAGTATCTCTGTTGTTTTAACTTCTCCTTCCTGCTACTATTAGTGACATTTTAGAAATACCATCTAGTTCACAGAAGATTTGAAAAGCAGTTGATATTAAAATTTCTTGTCTGTTCTGCAATAATCAACCAGTTTGCGTCGATTTCTGAAGAGTCGAATATCCACCGCATCGCGATTTATTCCGTCAGTAAATTAAAGCAATAAATATTGGCCGCATTTTGACATAGCGCCACAACGGTGAAACCGATGACAGTCTATATCTGGATAGATATCATGAGAAAGCCCCTGCCTTGCCAGCAATCGCTTGTTTATTGTTGCGTGCGGCGTAGAGCCGCAGGTAAGTCAAGACATGTATCTGGGTTCGGAAACCGGACCGGACCCCGTGAAAAAAGCGAAAATAAAAAAAGAAAGCGCAAGCGTGAACTAGGGTGAGGGTAGGCGTTAGTGTTAGTGTCAGCCATTAAATTAAAAATCATGTGATTCTTATTTTGCGATTTATAAGGCGGGGGGGGGTGTGCTCAAAAGGAACTCTTTCCTAAATTATTATAGGCTGTTAACGTTCAGAGTGTGCGGCTTTATCTATTCCGTCTTGTCTTGTCCATACTGCACAAATCGCCTCCAGTGCAGTGTGGCTATGGACGTTGCAGACAGCTGATACTGTTTGACGCGAATAAAACTGCAACATGCACGACATACTCATTATCAAAGTTTCAAAACCCCTTTTCGCGCCCGAATTGGGGCCGATCTGACCGGAGTTAGAACCGTGGATATGTTTCGGTACTATGGCCGATTTATCCAGATTCCAGGTCAAGCCATGAAACATTGATTAACTTCAAATTAGTTCGTTTGAACAAGTTGAATAAAAAGTTTCTAACAGTTAACAATAAAAGTAAGCTGTTACATGATACAGTCGGCCTATAATCCCGCCACTGTATAAATATGTTGCTTTGTCAAAATGAGGGCAGATGACATTGTCAATTACAATTATGATACCAATTTTCAAAACAAAAGTCTTACCGAATGGGGGCAATGATTATGGGTTTATTCATAGGTCCATCACTAACTTTTTTTCCTACTTGCCCTTAGGGGCACCGCTGGAAATTCCACTTTCAGATTTTTACTTGCCTGAAAACAAATTAAACACAGAAAAAAAAAAAAGATTTCTCACTAATTCTAACCTGTGAGGCAATTTTTTTCATAGCATTGGACATTTTTATCATAAATTCTGGCGTTGTGAAAGGTGCTGATTCATGAATTACAGAGAATAATATCTAATTAAAGGGCAGGTATCACCCTTCCATCAAGTTTGTTTTAAATAAAAGCAGAACGGGGGAGAGAAACCATATTAATGGAAAGTTATGGAAAATCCACCAAAGAATAACAGAGCTTCAACTTAATGTGGTTTCCACAGTTTTAAATTTGCTGACGTCACAATCGCCGCAGCAGTTTCCCTATAATGTCATCATATCGAATTCCGAAAATTCCCGTTTTCTCAGAAATTTGAAATGACTTTACTGTGCATTCATATATATCATCAGGAAAATACTATTCACACATCCTTCTATGGAAAAAACCCCATTCAATTACCATGAACCATTAAAAATAGCAATTTATGAATTATTATACACTGACGCTATGGGGAGGCTGCTCGCGATTGTGACGTCACAAATTTAGAACTGTGAAACCTTCATAACTCGTTATCTTTGGTGGATTTTCGCCAAAGCTTTCATTAATATGTTTCTCTCATGTTCTGCTTTATGATAACGCAAGCGTTGACTGCAGGGGAGACCTTGCCTTTTAAAGCTGAATGAACACACATTTAACTAAGTTTTTTTTGGTTTTTGTTAGAGTTTTGACATGTCTTTGCTCATGTCATGATCAAATTTTGTGCTCAATTGGCAAGTAAAATTTAACATTTTTGACTTTTTATTTCCCCTGACATGAAAATTTTACTTGACCCGGGGCAAGTGCTAGTGTCCGACCCTGGGTTTATTAAATTTGCGTACATTGCCAAAAATAGCGATACACTGTATTACTGTATAGGTCCCTCATTTCTTGCAGAGATTTTCATAACTACACAAGATGTCTAGCAGAATCGGAGCGCAGCATCAGGAGTTTTTCAAATACCTGACCCAACCGACCATCGTAAGTCTATTATTCAGATGGCCATTTTCAATGCATTTGGAAAAAGAAGAGTTCTTCGTTCTTCACTTGACAACTTACAGTAACTATAACATAGTAGCCACAAAATGTTGTATAAATGTAAATTTCATAGTGAAGGTTCAGCCTTTGCAAACTCTAGTTTACAAGGTCCTTGGCTAACATTTTACCACAGTTAAAAATCAGAGCCGCATGATTCCCCATGCACCGATCTTTGCATAGGTTAACAATCGAAGCCCTAAAAATTGTATTCAAAATGATTATTTAGTGCTTTAAAAAAGTGAAAACGTAAGCTAACCAGATTCACTTGCCCATTCTCGCCGATATACTTATGTGATGTACACGACAAATTAATAAAAGCTTGCCCACAGTTTTATTGCTTTATATTCATGGTATAACTGCCATTGGCCAGGTAAACTTCAGAACTTTGTGTGTCGTAGGGTTATTTGTCCATGTTTGAACAGCTACTATGTTAGTTCAGATATTACAAAGTTACACAATTTTTTAAATTTTGGCAGTGTCCACAATTAGACCTATGCACTTTAAAAAGGGAGTACTCTTAGGTGTATGTGATCGAGGAAAATCACGCAAAGACTAACCATAGTTTTGAGGTGAACACCGCGTTAACAAGAATCTGCACATATCACTGGCATATTCCATGCAAGACTGTTCCAGTGTGATGTGAATATAAACATAAAGCCAAATAAAGTCATTACAAGTAATAGAGAGAGTCGTTAAGAGTTAAGAGGGCAATGTATGTAGTCATTATGAGCTGCATTCATCTTCATAATTTGATATCCACATTTAAACATTTTTTGTATTACAAAAGATGTAAACAACTTGTTTTACAGATCATGATATTGACATTCTATGACTTATTAATGTATAGAGAAAATGCAAAAGAAGCCTAACAGGTGTAGCACTCTTGTCAAAGATGCAATCTACAATGTAGTCCCATCATTTGCAAATGTGTAACTTTATGTAATCGTGTACATTGTATTATATGAAAGAATGCATGAATTTCTTACAATTGTCGTTGTAGTTTTACGTCAACATTAACTATGAATTAAATATAATTATTTTGTGCAATTATCCATGTCGTGGATGGAACTTGTGATGATTCTAATAATTCATAAGTAATTTATAAATAAGACGTGTACGTCAGCAGCGATCCAAGGACATTCGAGCGACACTCATTGAGATTGTGTGACTATAATGCTGTTTTCATTTAAATGGCTCTGTTAATTTGTTTCCCGCAAAAAATGCCAATTACTTAGTCATCAATATTGTCTTTATTTTTAAGCTCCACTCCCGCAGCTTTGCCCAATTCACCTGCGCTTGCATAATTCAGTTCTGTAGATGCAACCAAGTCTGGCAGTCGCCGCGAAAGGTGTAAGATATTGCTCCATGTCACACTTCACTACATCAACATGTTTAATATATTTCAAATAATTAAATATTTTATAAGACTTTGTCAGTTTATTACACCGTTCCCTGTATGTGTGTGTGTTGTGGTGTGTTTGTATTTTACATTTGTTTTAGCTTGTGTGTAATATCTTCTTTATTTGATAAAAGTTTAAAATCTTTACCTTGGCTGGTTATACACCGCCTCCAGTTGCATGTGTACTTGGACTTTACAAAACTTGAAGGTCAAATGATGTAGGTCGAAGCCAGACGAGACATATGTACAATTTTCAACTCTTCTACTGTGGGTGGGTAACTAACCATAGCGAAGCCCATTTTTGTACCCAAACGTTAATGGACAGTTAGAGCTTCCTTAAGGGACCGTCATGTGTCTTTGGGTCAAAGTCAAATGATGTTAAATCTTTAAATGTAACCTAGAATGAATCGCGCGAAGATAGGGGCAAAATATTTTGTGCTATTCACCACTGGTCTTTTCTTTTTTTGCAAATGTATACGGTTTCCCATGATTCCCAGCATCCCAAAGCCCCAAACCTCCCGACAAGCCCCTGATCATACTGAGATACAGCCACGCAGTCTGGAGAATGAAAAAGGACAATCAGGACCTGAACATTGGGAAATCGGCAAGATCATCGGCAGATGTGGAGGACTCGTCCCGAGGAAGCCAAGCAAGTTTGTACCGGCGGACGTATGAAATAGAGAAGGTAAGTGAGAGAAAAGAAAACAATTTTTTACGAAAAGAGATAAAAATCTAAGATGACAGAAAGTTCCAATAACAGAAAGGTAACTGAAAAGCAAGCATGCTGTTACTGAGGAAATATGAAAATAGAGAAGTGAAGTGAAGAGCAAAGCAAACAAATTTTTACTGAAAAGTAAGGATAGAAAAGGTAAATTAGATCAGAGAAAGGTCCTCAATAAGCAGAGAATTATAACTGAAAGAAGGCAACCACCTTTACTGAGGTATTGATAAATAGAGAAGTGCAGGTGAGAGAACAGCAAACAAATTCTTTAGTAATAGGGTTGAAATAGAAAATGAATCTTAGAGCGAAAAATAACAATATTTTCATGAGAATAAAAACGAGAAACGAAATAAGGAAAGGCAAACGGTTAGTACCAGCGAGTACCGAAGGCAGAAAAGATGAATAAATAAAAAAGGTTATGAGAGAAGGAACAATTTGAAGTAAAAATATGAAATAACATGCCAATTAGAGCAGAAGTAACAATTTTTAATGTTAGTAGAAAAGAAAGTATAAATTAGAGAAGCAAACTGGTGGTTAGCCAGCAATGAAACGTAGAGAAGTTATATGAAAGGAGGCAAACAAGTTTTTACAGAGCGAGTATGCAAATAGGAGAAGGTAAGTGAAAGAGCCTTGTTATTATCTGCTGAAGAAGTAAATACCAGCACTGCACCACTAACTTTGGAAGGTTTTATGATTATAGTGGTGTCAAATTATCGTTAAATTCTTGTTTTTTTTTTCCAGGATAGTACACTCGTGCATTGAAATCCTATCACAACATCACCGCCTACCAAGCATGGATGTAGCAAGGGAAAAGTTAAATTCTTTGGTAGATTGTATCCTGTCTTCGTTGTCTTAGTATCATTCTTTCATTGTAACAGCATAAAAAATTATACAACAAATTTTATAATTGCATAGTAGAACAGAGTTACTTTATCTTGACTCTTAAGGATTTTTTTTTTTTTGTGCAAAAATAATTAGAGAAATGATGTGTCATTCTAACCCTTGGAAATAAAATTATGAAAACACACCTGTATTTAGTTCCAGTCAAATCTGCAAACTTTTTCTCAAGGTCCAACAGTTAAGCGTAAATTTCAGAATGAGTGGCAGTCCACCATACATTGCCTGTTTTGGCAGTTTAATAATAATGCGCGAAAGAAAGTCCTACTTTGCTTTAGTGTATTATCAATGCCCTGATATGCAAGAAGCTGGAGTTATTCCTCCAAATAGAAGTGCGATTACCTTGAAGTGAGATATCTACATAGAAATGGTTGCATAGGCCTGGGTATTATTGTTATTTATATGTATTGAGCGGGGTGGGTGATTATAATTTTTATTTGCTAATTGAATGACTGATTAATATGGATTTACTTTTTGGATTTTTTTTTTGGGGGGGCGGGATGGGGCAGAGTTTACAAACTACCAGTATAGCAACAATTTGAAAAGCCGTCCCACTCCCCCCCCCAAAAAAAAAAAAAAACAGGTGTTATTATTGGGTGTAAGATTGTTTGTTATGCAATTGAAAAAAAATTAATGACGTATGCTTACTAGTGATCTGTCTTGGTTGAGTGTGGTGTATGTTGTATTTTTAAGACTTGTCCGTTCACTCAACCTGCTTCGCCTCAATAGCAAATATTGTTCCTTTTTACTGACTCAGTTGCTGTGGTCTTATTTCTAGCCAGCAAGCAATAGAGACCAGGAATCATCAGTGGACACAAATGTCAAATCAGAGCCAAGGATGAGCAGGCAAGCTGCAGAAGCATGATAGGCTAATTGTTATAGTCCACGTCATTAACTCTTTCAAAATGATTGGGGAAATTAATGATGTTGTATCTCCTTAATGCTGTTTTACACTGTGTTTATTGTAGGAAAGCCTATGTGGTTTCACTTCTTTCCACAAATGTGTTATTGAATATGCAATTTTGGCAATATGCAGTACGTTTGATTATTGAGATAGCTCAAAATAGTGAAAATACTTCAACTCACTGATAAAATAAAATTAATAATTATATTTACAAGAACTACATCACCCTGTTTTTATGTAATCAGATCCAGTAGTACTATTTTCAGAAAGAATATAACATTTGTCCATCATATGATAAATAATATTACTGTGTTGTTATGTGAGCCAGTTATAAGTAAACATTGAGTTACAGTCAACTCTGCTTAAGTCGAATTTCTTGGGACTAAAGAAAATGCTTCGCTTAGACGAAATTCGACTGATAAGGGGTCAAAAACAATAGAAATAAAAGGAATGGGACCGCAGTAAAAGACCTTCGACTTAGGTGATTATTCGACTTATGCGACTTTGGCTTATGCAGATGTTGACTGTACTTAAAGCCCAAGTATAGTATTTTTATTTTTTTTTAGATAGACCTGTACAATCTTTTATTGCCTGAAAATTGTTCACTCCGAAATACTCTTCCATTTTTGAGTAACTATCTCAAAATGTAAAATGTCAGGGAGACCCACGCATTTGTCATAGGTAATGTATGTACTGCTACCTGCTCTCCGATAATTTCGACATCATAATTTTGTCAATGTAAAAAATTGTTTTTCCTTTACTGATTTGTTTTCTTGTTCAAAAAATATCTTCTGTAAATATATCTTCAGGCCAAGACGAGATCTACTCGTTAAACACATTGCGGCGGCCGCTTTCAGCGCAACACAGAGCTGATCAATGAGATTTTCAGCGATGCCGTGGTGCCCGATTAGGACTGAGTCACAGACAACCGCCATGCAAGTCTTAAAGAGACAGGTGCAGTCTTGAAACTACATCAGGTGAGAGACGGCTAAACCCTAACACAACCACAGACCATGTACTTCAGACCAGAGGCTGCGACAGGGGTAACATCTCAGGAGACTGAAAACTTAGGTGGGGGGCGAAAATGTAAAAAAACCTACCTGAATTTCATGAATTACACTGTGAAAAAAACCCCTGATTTTAGATATATTGAAAATATCAGGGGCTGCTGTCTCGCTGCCCCCCTGTGGTGCCACACACCCTGCTACATACTGCGGTGTAATGGGCAAGCAACTATTGTGAGAGCAGAATTTGATGATACATCATGACGAGTATATGACAGTTGCATGACGAACAATTTCTTTTGGTAGGGACATGGTTCCGTGAAAAATCTTCTGTAATAATATTTATTTTGTTATTCAATATTAGTAGTAGTAGTAGTAATCCAGGTTTTAAACACAGAAATCACCCTCACCCCCTCCTCTCACTTTACTCCATTCGGTGCATCCTCTCCCGTCACCCAACCCTTCTACTCTCCTCCACCACCTGCTTCTTCCATGTCTTCTTCGGTCGCCCCCCTTCCCCTCTGACCAGCCACCTCAAACTCAAGCGCCCTTCTCAAAACATGATCAACATCCCTCTCAGAACACATGTCCATGACCAACGTACTCCGTTCGCCTTCGCCATCTGATCCACCGTCTCATTCCAAAACCAACATCTGCATCAAAACCTTCAGTCTTCTTTCCTGTCCATCAGCTCAACACCACACATCGCTCTCCACCCATTGCTCTCTCAGTCCTTCTCAGTATATTCCCCAATCTCATTTTCACTTCTCAAACACCACGTTGTCACTACCCATTACAACAT
>JZLH01S0061131.1:25430-37460 GCA_001188425.1 Eucidaris tribuloides | reverse complement strand
AAAAGCAAAGTAATTTTACCCTCGTGCGGGGGAAAACGTATGTCATTATTAATGTCAATGTTAAAAAGTGGTAAGTATGAATTTGAACCACCACCAGCATTAACAAACTTTAATAATTTATTTGCATCAAATTTACATTTTCGAATAGGTTCAGAAAGTGAACAAAACAGAAAAATAAACTATTGACCCTTGAATATCGAGAGGAACGGCCCCGTCCCCACCCCTTCCGATCACCGCCTATGCCCAGCGACAGTATATTTTTGGCGGGAAGACACCAATTCAAATATCATTGTAGCTTCAGAGAATACAGAAAAGAGGAGCTTGGCATTGAAAGTTAAGGACATTTTTATAATCCATTCAACATGTTCAATGGTTGTGATTTGTCAATGTTTGATTAAAATCCCTTGTGAGACAATTTCTTATGGAAATTCTGCTACATACAACTGTGCCTTTACACTATAATAGAATAATTGGTTTATACACAAATTTCATGAAAATATAATCCCCTGGTTGGTTATTTATAGCAGAATTATTGCCTTATGCCTCTGAAGGAGCAGCGTCAACTGCTAAATTTTGTCTGAGAAAAGTGACTTTTCGATGAAATATTTGGGTTGTACCAATTTAATATTTGTTCTAAAGGTGACGTCACAGCTGTTTCATAATTGACAAAAGAGTGTCGAATTGGTGAATTTAATCAAATTGTGATAAATTATAACTTATAAATGTTCAATGGATTATCCAAATCAGTTCAAACTGTCATTGTGTTCTTCTAAAATATTTGCACTAATTTAAATCACGTAGATGTGTGGAATAAACATCCTTTTTAAGTTTATGGCACCGAACTGCCAAACATTTCCACTGGATTTACTTGACAGAGGACAAACATATTCTCTCGAAAATGCAGGGACAAATTTTAATTCATACATAAAAAAAAACGGGAAGCCTGAACATATTAATTTCAGAATCGAAATTTTGCGATTGGGAAAAGCTGACCATGTCACCCTGTGTGTTCAGGCGTATAATTAGAACAACATTGCACGTCTCTCTTGAAAATAGTTCACGCAGTTTTGATCAAAAATGTATGTATTGGTTGGTAATTAATTGAACAATACTTTAACGAACAGAAACAGGGGAAAGATAACAACACAGACTGTATACCTGCTACACACAAATACGATCACACACACACACACACACACACACACACACACACACACACACACACACACACACACACACACATACACACACGCACAAAGATAAACACAATCGTACATAAAAACGTACTCACACAGACATGTACAGACACACAAACATCCCGAGACACGCATAGACACACAGACATGTACAAAACACACATGTCTCAGGTTTACTGGAAATAAGAAACACACACACATGCACATACACTGACACAGCTATGATTTAGAACATTGCGCCCATTATCAAATAAAAACCACACAAAAATAATAATAATTGATCGAATATGTAAGTACCTTTTAATCTGCAAAATGTGTGTTCAAAGTTTAAGCGATATCTTTAATTTGATCGGTATTGCTAATACTTCATGTTTCAATATATTTACACTTAACACTTTACAAAGGTATGAAATTAATAGACAATTACATGGGTTGAACAATGGAAAATGACCTTACACCATTTTTCGCAGCACTTGTTTATCAGTGATTCCAATTTATCTATGTAATCTGAAGTTAATACATGAAGGCATTTCTATGCTTAGTACATGTTTCTTGCGTGTTTCTATTTACCTGTCTATATGTTTATATTCTATTATACCTATGTATGTATATGCATATGTATGTATATTAATCTATGCACATAATTCTCTCCTAATTTCAAAAATACATTTATATCTACTAGATTGTTTTTTTCAAATCGTATAGAATCACTAACACTATCAGTAGAATCATTCAAATAAATTAGGTATACATGATGGGAAAGTAGAATTCAAGTTAATTGCTTTGGTTTCTTTTTTAATTCATTACGACATTAGGTTCAAAATTATAATGTATATTTGGAGGTATTGATTTAGATATACTTTATCACTGATTGTTAACGTGTACGAGGAACAAGGTAAAATGTAATTACTGACAAACAAACAAAAATAAAAGTATTAACACTCGTTGGGTGTGGCGTTTTATCCAGAAGTGGTTAGCCATGCATTCCGCTTATTTACATTGTAACCCTCATCCGGATGTCTCTTTTGCACGCCTAGAATCTAACATTGTGTAAATACACTGGTATATAGAACGAACTGCTATGTAAGAACCTTTAGCAAAATGGAAGGAGCTATAAATGCAGTTTTAGTGGAATTATTTCTATTTCTATTTCATTTTTCTTTTTGGCCTCTAGTGACAACTATTCTACCAGTCTACTAGTCTATTTTTAGACAGTACATGGAGGTCTCTTTTTACTACATGAACAGTGCACTGGCAGCTAAGTGCAATAGGTTTGTACACGTAGATGGCCTTGCATTCCTTTGACTTCGTGCCTGACACATGCCAGCATGCAGCAAGAAGTACGTCATCCATCTGGTATTACGTAAATACTAAGCCTGAAATACCTACATGTAAGTGACATTTGGAACACCGTGCCTATAGACTATACACTACACAAAATTTTTTTGCACATTTCTCAAAATCTAGATAATTTCTGACCTTGATATTTTACAGCCAAATCTTTATCCGTATATAACCGAAAATCATGAATGCTATTTTTATGTGTTATGGGGGGGGGTTGCAATTGAGCTTCCATGACTTTTAACCTGTTCCTTAAATGTTTGACAATTCCATGCCAGCGATTCGATAACACTTATGCATATAACACTCATCTAATACCCAGTATTGTTTACCATCAACTATTGACACCTCTATCAACTTAGCACTTTTTAAACATACAATCGAAGTGTTACTGTCTGTAGCCTGGTAACTTCAAGTGCACCACAAAGTCGAAAGATAACTTGTTGATATGAAAAGAATTGACTTGAGAACATACAAATAGCACGAGACGTATACACCTCGACGATCGTTTAGTGTGCACACATACCACGCGGTCTATAGAAGTGCTTAACATCTTTTTAATCGACGTGTAAACAAATAAGCGTTTTCAACTAAACGGTAAAATAATGGAGTTTGTCACGAAAGTGGCTCGTGTCAGAATAACGATGTGTGTGAAGTGTTTGGAATTAAACACTCTGTGACGTGATGGAGCACCGGTTCGCCCTCGTGTGACCTCAATGGGGAACTGACGGTGCACCGATTCTCCAAGAAGACTATCCGTACTTACTTCTTACTTTCAAAGATAAACATCACTGAAATTACTATAAATGACATTTTTTCGTATAATGAAGACACATTGAAACAACTGAATGACTATGGGACTATGTTTTTTGGTGAGAATGAGAAAACCAAAATTGTTGAACTCTGCTGTGAATTTTAGATCTCCCAGCTTGTGAGTAGGGCTACAAGAGTAACCTAGCACAGCAGTACGTGTATGGATCTTGCACGTGTCTCGCACCCAGGTGGTAAACTATAGTCTCAATATGAGCTAAAATTGAATGGGTTAAAATTAATTTTTGGAATAAATCGCACATTTTTTAAAGGTTATACATTACTACAAAATATAAAAGGGGAGTTGGTTTTAAAGTTCGCTTCCTTTGAACCTTTAAAGGCTGTTATATTTATTTAAGAAAATATGTATTTAGGAACGTGGGCGTTGCATAAGATTAATACTTGATTGATGTTCTAAATCCCTTATAAAAGACACCCGCATGTCCATGCATGTAACGAAAAGTGAACCTTGAAATGTGTTTTAGAAATTTTAGCAACACTGATAAAAGACTTGGCCCTTTTCACTACCATAAATATAAGTGCAAAAAAATACGAATTTTGCCAATATAAGAAGGAAAACTACAATAAATACTTCAAAAAATAAACGCACCTCCTACCACACACAAACTGATTTTGATTTATAAACCAAATCGAAGTTAACCCTCTTTAGTGATTTGGGCCTCAGGTTTATGTCTGACGTCATATTTATACTAAATATATTAATTTAATTCAGAATGGTGTGACGTCAACTGAGAATCGAATCAATTCGAGTTAAAAGTGACTCGGAAATCCGAGTAACTTTAACTCGGAATAGAGTAGACTCCCATCAGATGACGCCATTCCGAGTTAAATCTTACTTCGCAGAAAGGTATACGCAAACTGTCCAATAATTAGGGGCGTATTTCATTTTTCATATTTCGTATTTATTGTCTATAAGGAAATTAATTTATTCAACTCTACTTTCTGACGTACCCGGAACATTGACCCACGATTGTTTCAGTACTATGGGCTGGAAGCCTAGGTAGAATACTGAGTGTGAAAATGTATATACAAATGAAAAATGATAAAATTTGAAGAGCTACGTTACAATACAGGCTTAATTCATTTCCACTAAAATTGACTTATTAACATCAACCCATTTACCACCTACCTATCTAGCGCAGGCTTGACATATCTCGGGTTTTACTTTCATTTTTCCGTAGACGCGAATACAAACTCGGGCAAAGAAATGTATTTTTCTCCAGTGTTACAAAAGTGGACTGAACACATTTTGAAATCTAAAATTTGATTTGGATGATTCATGGAAGAGAATGTATATAATGCGTACTTGCGTGCGATTACATGAGAATGAACACTAATTCTCGTTAAAAAAAAAACCTTTACAACCAGCCTAGTTACCTCCCCCTCAATTTGATTACATTCTGGATCCGTCCCTGTGATAATCGCACATAAACACAACAACTAAAAAAGTATCTCTCACCTTTTTCAAAATACCAAAACTTTAAAATGATACGGTTTCGAGGAAAACAATTTGGCAGGAGTGTTTGTGCACTCACTGACTAAGTGTGAAAAATTATTGATCCTTCAAGTCATGCATGAGTGAGCACATATTAAATTCGAAAATGTCACTTTTCAAAAGTCACAAAGGTTGTTGTTGTTTCTGGTGAATGATTAAGCGCTACTTATGTTATTCATCCGTGGTTTGACTCCTTACAGCTCCTTTGGCCTTTTTACATATTTTACGGTTTAATGAGCTCAATTCAAAATTTTTCATCCTTCCCTAATTTTGAAATTGTTAAATCCATTCAGTTTATTGAAAGAAAATAAATCGGATATTTTTAGCAAAATATATCTTTACATGTAAAGAGGTTGTAACCATCTTATGGTTGAGTGACCACACTTTATAGATAAAGTAAAAAAAAAATTCCTACTATTATTTTGGCAAACGAAATGACTCGTGTGACCTTTTGATAAGTAGCTTTTTGCCTTTAAAACATGGTCACTTAGTCATGGCTAAACGGATCAATCATATTTTCACACAAAAGCTAGTCAATGCGTGTAGACACAATCCTGTCAAATTATTTTGCTCAAACTTGTTTCGTTGAAAAGTTGTGGTATTTTGAAAAGGGGGGAGTTACTTTTTTGTTGTGTTTGGTTTGGATGTGATGGTACTAAATGTCTTCTGTCAAGTATCATTTATCCAATGCAGTCTCATAAACATTATCCGCAGATGACGTTGCGAGGTTGTTGGTACCTGGCTCATTCCACGAACCCTGCGGACAAGACAAACAATCATTACGGACACCATTTAATTAAGTAACTGCAAGTTACTAAGTAACTAGAGGGGAAAACCCACAAATCTTCAAGATGTTTAACCTACTTGAGACTTTAAGATTCGTTTTATGTAATTTGGGAACGGCCTGCTATACCACTAATAAGTTGAAACATACCACCAAATTTTGACTGCTTTGGATATTTCGGATTAAAGCTGATTAGTTACACAGAATGAATATAGTCAAAAGCCACAAAAGTTTGCGTCAGAACTCATCTTAAAGTTTTCCCTTTTTCCTAAATCAACTTTAGTTAGCCCAACATATTATCTTCAATTTGCGCAGACAAGATTGACTATCATTCTTCAATAATATAAGCGTGCCCAGTTACAAACAGTCATTCAAGGAGAGAATGATTTTAAATCCTCGTTAAATATTTTTTCATAATAATGAAATATTGTGTATCAAAGAAAATAGAGCTTAAAGAGAATACCCAGTACTGGTTGATGATGGAAAATCTTTCATCAAAATTTCACATTTCCATATTTTCCAGCTGAGAGTAAATTACATTTGCATTATAATGTGGGACTAATTAACTTCATATGCAATAAAAAGTTGAGGAATTGGCAGTTTGAGTACCCGACGGAGTAGGCTCCGTTGCTGCAGTGTGTATGGCAACAATTAACATAGTCCCACATATAGATTTCTGTGTTAGTACTTTGTTAGCAGTGGGGATTTGTGTAACAGATATGTCCAAAACGAAGTGTTCTGTTGTTTTCAACTACTCTCTCCTGTACTAGAGTGACATTTTTAGAATACCATCTGTTCACAGAAGGTTTGAAAGCAGTTGATATAAAAATGTTGTTGTTCTGCAAGTAATCAACCAGTACTGTGTATTCTCTTTAAACTTATCACCAATAGTTATCGCACCCAACTAATTTCCGACGAGGTGTGTAAACTTATCTAAAATAGGTTTTGTTCCGAACAATTGATAAAGTTTTATAGTATCTGATGTGACTGACTGCTGACCCAGATATGACCCCCACCCCCACCCCCCCCCCCCCCAAGGCAAGCAAGAGTCCAGGAACGCGTCATGATTAGTCCAAAGTTGATAATGAAGTTCCTGAATATGCCTTTAAATCCGGGTTTTGTGATGATGGAATACTACAAATAAGTTACCGAATTCAAAACATAACATTCAATCAAAATCAATATTAACGTTTTGTGGGGGTTTTCTGGACTTTGGCTCTAGCGATCGTATTCGGAACTTGGTAGTGGTAGTTATCCACAATCATTCCAAATCTACATGAAGAGAAAGCTTTAAAATGGTGCTTGGGTATTTCGATATGTGTATCAAAACGTTTATCAAGCGTTTATCAGCGATGGATATTGCACCTCCTTCATTGCCAATTGTAAATCTTTAGAAAAGGTGTGTAAACTAATCAAAAACTCATTTGATAGTATTTGATAGTATCTACTGAACTTCTACTTGTGATCTGACGCTTCTAGACCCGGATATCACCCCACATACCAAAGTCCAGGAAAGGACCGCGCCACGATTAGTCCAAAATTAACACTCAACTTATCGTTGGAGTCTTTAAAACCCGGTTTTGTGGTGATAAAGATACAAGCAAGTAATCATATTCCAAACAAAGAATTAAATCCAAATTTGACTTATAGTTTTCCCTGGACTTTGGCTTTAGCGACCATATCCCGGACTTGTGGTTATCTATTCAAGTATTGGTGATTAAATACCCCTTTTTTTCTAAAGAACGTGTACGATTTTCAGGTTGCATAACGTTATTTAAGAATAAAATAGGATATTTACTGTATATCTAAGAGGGTAATGTCGTTAACACTTTAAAGACCTTTGACATTAACGCCCTTTTCCTTTTGAGGGGTTAAGATAAAGCCTCCATTCCTTCGCGATACGGAAAAAAAACACGGAAATGGGAAGTTTAACACGGTAAATGGGAAATCATATAATGCTGAAGTAGACCTTAAAATTGGTAGCAAATTACAAAATAAACAAATATTAAAATGTCTAAAATCATTCTTTAACTTAATAATACCAATACTAAACATGTAACTTTAAACACCCTACCCAACCAATCTGCGGCCCCTCGACCCAGGTTGTCTTCAGTAAGGTATGTCAAATACCTAAAATTTGAGTTGTAGTCATGCAAGTGTTAATTGATATGTAGTGTTTATACGTCACTTTGAGTAACAGGGAAAATAGAAAATTTGAAAAACTGAATTTTGATTTACGGAGAAATGGAGGCTTTTTAGGTTAAGAGCTAGCGCTTTTACAATTTGTGATCCGTAATGACATTACACGTTTACATATGTTAATATTCTGAGTAAAGGTATTGGTGCTAATCTTAAAGGATGTAGCCGGCAAATGAGCCCTGGCATATATTTCCTGCAGAAGGGCCTTAGCGGTATTTTTTTCTCTAATTTGAGAAATGTAGCCTTATTTGATTTGCACTTAACAGATTGACAGAAGGCTCTAAAAATTTCACATTACTTTGATTTCATGTGAAAAAAATGGTTTTCAAGTTAGAGGCAATTTAGTGCTAAGGCCCCTCTGCCGACCACATGACGAATTATTAAATGACTGACTGAATGAACTTTTCTGTTCCAGCGTGCAAACGAATACAATGAAGAATTAATCCGATGATAATTGATAAAGTCCGCTGTACCTTGTTGTTGGAATTAAGTTCCGTTGGAGTGACCGCATTGTCTGCCTTATCACCTAACCTTCTATTCCGTGATCTTCGCACGCAACAAAGAATGATTATTGTAAGGCTGATAAGTATAGCGCCCCCTCCGACAGCAATGACAATTATCATCCATAACTCTGCACGACAAAGTGAAACAATAGATGCATGAAATTTGGTATATTACAATACATTGTAAAACATAAAAATTTCGTGCAGCATCAAACATTTCAACTGTGGATATTATTTCAGATATATCGTGTTGATATTATTTAGTGAATACGTAATTAGATAGTAGCAGTAGTAGTATTAGTGTCAATATAAAAAGGAATTATACTAGTAATAGTAGTAGCAGCAGTAGTAGTAGTAGTAGTATTCGTCGTCGTAGTAGTAACAACAGTAGCAATACTAGTAAAAGTAGAAGTAGAATTGGAAGTAGTAATAGTGATACTAGTAGTAGTAGTAGTAGTAGTAGTAGTAGTAGTTGAAGTAGTAGAAGTAGTAGTAGTAGAAGTGGCAGTAGAAGTATCCGTAGTAGTAGATATGGTACTGTAGTAGTGGTAGTAGAAGTAGTAATAATGAAAGTAGTAGTGGACGAAGTAGCAGATGTAGCACCAGAAGCGGGAGTAGCAACAACAATGAAAACAGTCATATTTAATACATCAATTTCCAGTATGTAGTTATTTGATTCGGATTTTCACCTAAAATCGGACCTTTTTCCCCATCTGTTACCATTGTTTCCGTTGTTGGTTCTGAAAAACAAAACAAAGTGCATTGCAGTGTAATTAAACGTCAGGAAGAATACAATTTTTAAAACGACGTTACTCAAATTTTATTATTTCTTCACTTTGATTTTTATTATAAGTAATTCAGTTACTACAGTTTTCCTCAAGGATCGTTCTTTCAGTCTCTCAGATTTTGTATTTTTCATTGTTATTTTTTTTTTGTTACAACGGCGTGGGCAACCGTGTTTTTCTTATACATTTTGTCACGGCGAGGTCCATAATTCAAAATCGTGCAGCTCATGTTGTATTTGGGGCTAACAGATATGAACATGCACCCACACTTCTTGAAGAATTACTTTGGCTGTCCATATAAAAAAAAATGTGTATAAACCTGAATATTAGTGTTGCAATGTTAATCAAACTATGCTCCAACATATTTCATGCCTCTATCTCGCACATGTATGAAATAACATGTGGTCATTTATGTTCTGCTGGTTTTAAAACTACTTTGGATAGGAAAGACGTACTGTATCGCAGGTGAAACTTTTTTCTTTCATGATGAAATAATTACTGTCCTTCATCCTGCTCAAGAAAGGAAATGACGTACTGTTAATGATACTACGATAGTAATGTTAACTTTTAATCGAAAAATGATGAAACCAAAAACAATAATAGTATGACCATATTAGTGAGTTTTATGAATATGAGGATTATAGATCAAAATGCCACATATTATGTGAATGAAAATCAATCAAGTCAATTGCACAGTATCAAGAAAGATTATACATTAGACCTTATCTCCATTCAACTATACTAAGCTGCTCGTAGAATTAATACATGTATGAATAAGCATGCCACTATTCAACTATACTAAGCTGCTCGTGGAATTAATACATGTATGAATAAGCATGCCACATAAGACTTTATTGTTTAACCTTTTCTTTTAATTCAAAGACCAGAAATGTTCAATTGAAGAACACATGATAATAACTTCCCTTATAATTGTCAAAGCATCTTTTTCACACGCATCGGGGCTTTGGGGCATTTGGCTCAATACATACCTGGCCAACACTGTAAGCCTGTAGGAAGGTTGTCTGAGGAATCGACGTAACCCTCAATACAAGTACACGAAAAGCCATTCTCTTCCTCATCTGTACAGTTGGCATACGGCGAGCAATCATCCCGACCGAGCAGACATTCATTAACCGCTTTCATATAAAAGAAACATCAAACAAGGCTATCATGAGATGTGTCAACTGTAAGGTCTAAATTTATTAAATCATCTTTACGAGATGAAACAGTGTAATTCCAGCTATAATTACGTTAGTAAATTAAGTTGATTGGTCTAGTCTGCAATACATGTTTACAACTTTCCTAAGTACTATTCATACGTTTCTTACTTTTACAATTATGTGTGTGTTTCAGAACGAAATGACGGTGATTTTTTAATTCGTGTAAATTGGGATACAGACTTTCAATGCCCTGGAGCACAAATCAGTATGACTTCAAATTTACCGATACACCGACTGGTACCCTAACTGATATACCAATTGGTACCCCAACTGGTATAACAGCTGGTACACCGATGGTACACCGATGGTAGTCCAACTAGTACACCAAGTGGTACCCCAACTCGTATAACAGCTGGTACACCGATGGTACACCGATGGTACACCGACCGGTGCACATAAATTAAAATTGCAATTTTTTTACATAATGTTGAATGGTCCTTCTGTGGTTGAAGAAGTGGTACATATGTTTATCAAACGGGATTGATCTATGAACCCAAGGAGTTTCAAATACAACCTATTCTTAGTTGACTTTTTCTGCACATGCACAAATGGTCAACGTTACCTGGCTTACAGACGACTAAGTTCTTTCCTGTTCCTAGTCAGGGGCGGAACCGGTGGGGGGGGCACTTGCCCCCCCCCCTAAAAAAAAAAATCCGATAGGAAAAAATGTCCTTTTTTTTTCAAAATGAATTGTGCTCTTTTTGAAGGCACACTTTTTTTTAATCTATGCATTTTCGTTCCTGAAGGTGATTCTTTTTTGTGATCTATCATATATTATGTTATATTTTCTTCTTATTTCATTCATTTTCTTTCTTTCTTGCCCCTGACGGGGCAGGTATACAGTACAAAGAAGACATAATTGGGTAAATTATGTTCAACGGACATTTTGTGCGCAAAAAAGGGCATTTGGCATCTCATCTTAATGCCCTCAAGGGGTAGCAAAATCAGGCCCTCCTACCGTTTGCCCCACTACCCCTCCCCCCATTTCACTTGAAGATAAATAATTACATTTTTCTCTAAGTTAAATGTGACTTTTTTTGGTTTGTAGGCCCCTGCCCATACTGAATGAAGTGAAATCTGTTTTGAAATACAGGCAACGTCGTCACTGAAGGTGATTTTTTTTATTCGTGTTATTGTTTTCATGTTCAATGTATTTTTGCCCCTGTCGGGATACGTCGTAAAGAAAATACTTTGTTCAACGAAGAGACACATTATGTACTTAAAAGGGGCATTTGGCCTCTCACCTTAGTGCCCTCGGGTTGGCAAAAATTGGGCCCTTTCTATCTTTTATCGTGATAACATTTTATGTGCTTTTGGAGCGATAAAAGTTGTCTTTCGTGAGAACTATCCCACGGTTGCCTTTTCTTTTCTTCAAGAAAATCTTCAAGAAAATCACTTGTTAAGAAGAATGCCCTTTTTCTGTAACGGAACTTTGCGTATTTTACAACGTGCATCATGGTGTAAGTTATGAAGTATATTTTAGATGCACTATCGTGCAGATGGGGTACTTCAGAGTTGTACTTAGCCCCAGAATAGACCACAAAGCGAATTTTACAACCTAAACTTTCCAAGTTTTTCCCAAAGATATATATTTATTTAATGTTTTAATAATTAAATTCCCTTCAAAAAGGTTTTGCTCGCGAAATAGATATACATTTATTTCATGTTTTGATTAT
>JZLH01S0061131.1:12009-25380 GCA_001188425.1 Eucidaris tribuloides | reverse complement strand
AAACTCTCCTTCAAAAAGGTTTTGTTGCAATTCAAAAATATTCAGCGTTGAAATGAGCGCCAGAATAGACCACAAAGCGAATTTTACAAATTAAAATTTCCGATTTTCCCAAACCGCTCACTCGCGGAGTAGATATATATTTCATGTTTTCCCAAATCAGTAATGCCCTTTAAAAAGGTTGGGCTCAAGTCATATTACCGTGAAAAATGAACTTACTTCAATCAAAAACGTAATATGATGGTGAAAATATGTGAGTGCGCCCAATGCCCCTTTTGAAATATAAGTGCCCTTTTTGGGGTTTGCCCCCCCCCCCCAAAAAAAAACACGAAATACGTTCCGCCACCCCTGTTCCTAGTAACATCCAGGTGTGAGACCCAGCACCTGGTTCGGACATTGTCCGTACAATTTTGTGAACTAGTGTGACGTCATACCTCCTCATAATCTGTAGGTATTACATTATTATACACACGTCATATAACATAAGCACCATCGTACCGGTTACAGCTATACTGTTGGGATCCAGGGTATAAGTCGACTTTACACCAATGATCTCGTCACCATCTCCATCTAAGACTTCGTCCAAACGGGAGGCTACCGTATCGTTATATACAGTAACTGTCGTGTTAAAGTAGACCACAGAGTTTACGATGATACTGCCGTTAGTAAACGACAGGATTTCTGATCCCAGGTATCCGGGTAATACATCGTAAACTGCGTTGATCTGTTGAAGAAAAACAAAACAAAACGAGACATTGTCGCAAAAGCTTTAAATCAGAAAAAATGGCGGAATAGAGAGTTCTAATAGCTGGAGGACAAACACTAGCACCCCAGTGCACTAAACCATGATAATTATGCGTCGGTTGTTAGGCAGAAGGGCCTTAACAGTAAATTTTCTATGGATTGCCTTATTTGATATCTACACTTAACAGACTGACATAAGGATCTAAAAACATCACATTTTGATTTTATGTAAAAAAACATTCAAAGTAATGGCCCTTCTGCCGGAAACATATGCTGGGGCCCTTCTGGCATAGATTTGTATGGTATGATGCACAGGATTTTATTGTTTGACCTCCCCCATCATTAATTAATGTGGGAATCCACTGAAGGAATGTAAGCAACTCGCGGGCCTCCACATTCAGTGATCTCCAAATATGCATTTGTAAGAAATGTCATGAGACAAATGTTCTTTTTGATTGATGAGACTTGACATGTATATTTGTTTCAGTTTGCTTGATTTAGGAGTCTACGAAAAACTGCAACGTTGGTCAGGGACCTTCATACGTCTACAACACTTTACGGTTGATAGTAAACTCCATTGTATTAAAGGTATTGGTTAACATTTACCACAGTTTAAAAAAATCTGAGCTACATGATTCCCCATGCTACCATTGGATTATTTAGTGCTTTAATTATTATTATTATTATTGTTATTATTATTATTATTATTATTATTATTATTATTATTATTATTATTATTATTATTATTATCATTATTATTATCATCATTATCATCATTATTACATTAACAATAACAATAATAGTAATAATAATTATTATCGTTATTAAATTAATGTAAGTAAACATGTATTTCAGAAAATGTGTCAAGTACTTACAGCTGTCGTCAAATCTTGTTGTAGCTGCTTATAAGCGGGGCTATTGTTGTCTGTCAAACTATTTGTGAAAATCGATTCGGAATTATCGGTAAACAGGACTCGAAATTCTAAAATGAAGGATGTCACATCTGAGGTAAGAAAGCGTATAAAAAACAAAAAAATAAGAAAAAATGTATAGACATTTAGAAATATTACTTTATTTTAAAATAGTTTTGATGTAATTACCAGAAAAATAAAATAATTAAATAAAATGTAACTTTGCTAAGACAAACTTGTTAAATAAGGACACAGAATAATTATCATATCAATAAAGGACAGATGTTCATTTAGAAATGCACGCGTTTCAGTGTATGTGTTGGCAGAATCGCATGCTTTTTTTATAAATGATTTATCATTGTGTTGCTGAATATCAATTGATTCAAAGTTCCATATGGTTGGTGAAAATAATTTTGTTACCTTAGACGAGCATTAACACTGGCCTTTATAATATGCGATAATTTTAAACGAATGCATTTGCCAGATTTAGTTCAACGTTCGTAGCTTGTTTAACTTTGAACAGCGTCTTATAATTTGTTTTATTAATAATATCCTTATCCCCAAAAAAAACTTTTTACTACCATAGTCACCTAAACTTATGTAAATGCATAGGTATAACATAGAGTTCTGAAAAAAATACAATACCAACCATCGCATTGCTCTCCAGGTGTTTCTCTGTATTTGCTAGGTCGACACTCGCATGTTCCTCCATCACAGTATTCAGTCAAGAGGTTGCACTGTAAACATGGATCTTAAATAAGAAACGTAAACATACAATTTAATTTTGTACGTATCAAGTTTTATTGAATATGCAATTGTTTACTAAGTTTGTTTCAAAACTTTCTTTTCAATATAATAATGTTTAATGAAGAGTTATTATCTTAATTCAACGAAACGATTATGTCGTAGGAGTACGTAGAAATTAATACAAAATCCTAATTATGGCTAAATCAAGTTTTCCTGCGTAAAAGGGCCTACTACAAATGATCTGCGTGAGCATTAAAATATTTGACACAAATCAATGCCCAAATTCATTCTTGTTTTTCTATTTATTGCAAATTTATATTTGAATCTATATTATTTTTTAAAGAAAAATCATAGCATCCTTACAGCCTTACAATTCAAATACTACTACATCTCACATACAATGTCTATACAATATGTACAAAAGTAAGTGTAAATCAAAATCATTGACACACTTCCTAATTCCATAATAACGTTAAACGTGAAAAAAAATTCTTCACTTTTTTGTCATGAATACCTTATTCTAGACTAAAATCATTACCTGTGGTCGGGGCAACTGTCGTGGCATCGTCACTTGTGGTTTTGACTTCTACCGTAGAGGGCGGGATTTCCTTCGAAGTCGTCATGACCTTACTTGTTGTTACGTCATCAGTTGTTGATGTGGTCTTTCCAGGAGGTGTAGGAGTTTGCGTCGTCAGTTTGTCAACTTCAGTTGTAGTTGCCTTGGTAGGTGTATCCTTTGTTGTCTCACTAGGTGCAGTCGTGTCACTAGATGTAACCTCAGTTGTAGAGCCAGTAGATACCAGAGGTACCTCTTTGGAAGTCGTGGGTTCAAAATCGGTTGTTATTGCATCTGTAGAGATCGTTGTGTCTTTACTTGTAGCAACATTTTTTGATGTTGTCAGTGGATTTTCTGAGGTTGTTATTGCATCTGTAGAGATCGTTGCGTCTGTACTCGTAGCAACATTTTCTTTTGTGGTCAGCGCATTTTCTGTTGTGATATCGGGTCCAGAGTCGGTGGTCAACAATGGCACCTCTGCAGTCGTAGCGTCAGCATCAGTGGTTTCAGATGGTGTCACCTCGGGTGTTTCCGGACTCGACGTAGCGGCCGTGCCTGACGACATGCCATTGGTGTCCGTGGTAGTGAGGACAGTTGGTGATATATCCTCTTTTGTGGTGGAAGCTTCTGTTGTGACGTCATCACTCTCTGTAGTTGAAATATCACCGTCGGTGTTCACATTTTCGACAGTGGTCGTCTGGGAAGCTGTTGTTGGTTGTGTGCCTTCGTCGCTCACGATGGGAGGAACTTCGCTTGATTCAACAGAAGTTGTGGGAATCGCTTCAGTGACAGGTTCCGTGGCACTCTCTGTATCCGTGGTAGTTGCTTCAGTTCTCTCCGGTTGTTCAGTTCTCGGTGGCTCCGCTGTCATTGTGGGTTCTTTGGGGTAAAATGATGGTGAAAATATAGTCAAAATGCAGCAATGCAGATATAAGGTGTGAAAGATTTAGTGGTAATCCGGGGATATAATTATGAGAGCTAACATATTGAACTTTATACTATCTTGATATGAGTTATCCGACTTCATATAATTAATCTGTATTATATGTCATTTAACCAACATGCAGAATCAATATTTCAATGTTGACATAAATTACTACAGACTGGTGATAATCTGGTGATCAATGATCATTTTAATATTAAGTTGCTTCATACCTCTTCGTGAACTTAAAACTCTATTTTTTTCCATGTCATATGAATATTTTTCGTCAATTTTACCCACTTCATAATACGATATCCTTCGTCGCAAACAATTTGTATTTAGTTTTTTGTTGTCTTATTTAATGACACAAGATTAAAATGATGGACAAGTCCATGCGATTCGGCAGTGTTGAGGGTAATACAGCACCCTGAAAGTTTTTAATCTCTTGTCTCTTTCTTCTTTTTATGCGCGGTCAAATAACTATATAGAAAGGGGGACCTGTTCTCGCAGCATAAAAATATGGGCTGGGGTTATTGGGGGCAACTCCGATTAGAATTTCTCGATCTGCCGCTGTATCAGAACCTTTGTGGAAAGTAAAATTTTCTTTTCCGAATCCCTGTCGACTTGTGCGTAAAAAAAGTGTTATATGTTTAACGGTTGGAATCGACTTAATTTTGATATAATACGCATTTTCCATAGACCCAGCACGAGATATCCCATACTTAGTCCACAACGGGTTAACATTCCATAAACCCGTTAGCTACGGTAACAGGACATGCCATGTTTAAAAACTGTATTTAAATGTGAGAGTCTCGAAGTCAATGAGTTTAGTCGATTTGACAGTCCCATAGGCCCAATACACCAACCTAGAAATGTTCTTTCCTATGAAGTTTTTTTGTTGATTTGTGTTCCCATGGGGTCCTAGAACGAATTCAGCTTGGTTGCCCAAATGGCAACTTTGGGCAATTTTTCTAATTTGCATAAATCCAAAATGGCCGCCAGGCGCCACCTTGAAAAATTAACTTTTGAACCCCTTGCCCCAAAATAGTGAATAATACCTCTTTTCAGGGGTTTTAGGGTGTGCTGAAGCCATTTCTACTATGATTTTTGCAATAAAAGGTCATCTTCAGGTCAAATCCAAGATGGTCGCCGGACGCCATCTTGAAAAATTAACTTTTCAATTCCTTGTCTGAGAATGATGAGTAGTACTTCTTTCCAGGGGGTTTGGGGGTGCTGAATCCATTTCTGTTATTATTTTTGCAATATAAGGTCATCTTCAGGTCAAATCCAAGATGGCCACCAGACGCCATTATGAAAAATTGACCATTTGGGACCTTGGGATTATCGAGACTTGTAGCACGCAGCCTGAGATCAGTACTCTCACATTCCCTCGGCTCACTACCAAACAGTCCAAGTCAGTTGGCAATAGCAGAGTTATTCCACTTCTGCACTATACCGGCCCTAAGAAGGTGACGCCCCCTTCAGTGCCTACTGGCAAGTCTACAGGAATCAGTTATACTGAAGTGTGTGCTCAACAGGATGCTTTACTGGCTGCACAACAGACGGACACACAGTGGCTCAACAGCTTGAGTCAAGGGCAACATATTATGGAATGGAATGGTTTTAACAACCAGCTATCCAGGAAGCAGGGAGCACAAACCTGAAGCCATCTACATGTTTTGTCCTTTGATTGATGCACCGCCCTCTCATGAAGAAACCATCTTCACTACACTCATATATAAATGCAGGAAGTTACTAGATGACATGGGGATGGAAAAGGTTAATGCGTGCATGGACATGCAGTTGTTCGTAGTAACCAAGCAAGTGTAGCCCATGGAGTTCCATATTTCCATCGTCCATTCTGTTGGAATGCATATTATATAGTCATTCGTTAGCTGCACTGCGAAGTTGATGAAGGATTCGGCACTAGAAGTGTATGTGTCTGCAGCATTATGGCGGGCTGACAGGTATCTTCAATGGGAAGTCCTGGGTAAAAGCCGTGTGAACCTTTCGTGGAGTATCAACTGGACTCTTGAAACAATTTCTATCAACTGGCCCAAAGATATTCTAGCAGATAGAGCAGTATCTGGATGCAGCACGCTTACATCCCACCGGCAAACACTGGGCTGACATTTAACTTCCTCCTTCCAACACTCCTTGTCCACCAGTTTGAACGTGCAGAGAGAGAGAGAGAGAGAGCGACATTTTGCTTGAAGCAGCTGACCCTCAAACGCATGATGAAGTACTTCTTCCTTGGTGGCCATGCGCAGTACGCAAGGTACCTCACTCAGTATACCTCTTGGAGATGCATGAGCTTCATGCTGAAAACAGAGTGGACCTTGTCTGTCGGCACCATGATGGATTCTGGAATGCTGTCTCTGCTGACCAGTTTGAAAAGAAAGAAACTGCCATCAAAATCGGCAAAGGAGTGCTCAAAGGTATGACTCTTTCACCTGAGCTAGTTAGTGAGTGGATTGATGCCTTCCCTTTCACCGTCCATGTGACTGACCGCGTAGACTACATTTTCTCTGCTTGTACTCCAGAACAGTCGACACAAAAGCAACACAAGGAGGAGTTGACACATCGGCGCATCTTGGATGCCAATGATCGTAGTCTCATTGATGCAGAAGTGGGGAAATATCCACACCCACCGGAAGATAATCTTCCCCATCTATACAATCCCGTAACTGGCCAAATTGCCCCCAGTGATGTGAATCTGGCAGAATCATTTATGACTGGAGATAAATTGAATAACACATACATGAACAAACTCCCTAGCGGATTCTATGATGCTATCAGTAGCCCAATCAAGACAATGTGTGTGCTCAAGAATCAGGTCAAATGCAAAAAAAAGCCACACCAGTAATAGACCTTGAGAGCATTTTTCTTCGGCTACTGGTAATTGGTCCGCAGAGGCAGGTAAAACTTGAGCCGCTTTTTGCCTACCAGATGTGTGCAGTACCTTCATCACTAATTGATGAGCATAGTTGTCTCTGCAAACCTTAAACTCGTGTCTAGTCAAACGCCTCGGTGTACCTGAGATCTCGCCCAAAGCTGCAGACATAGTCATCCTGGATGTTTCACAGCTGTTCTACCATATTGCGTTGCCATATGGTGGCACTCCATCAGATGTGATCGCATCCATCCAAGGTCGTTTGAGTCACTATACAGATGGTACTAAGAAAATTGTTGTTTTCGACAAGTACAAAGACGTTTCTGCCAAGGATCATGAGAGAATGCGAAGGGCTGGTGAAGTTATCATAGACTATGAGTTCTTCATCACCAGTCATCTGCCTAAGAGAGATGTAATCATGAAGAGCAAGCAACGATGGAGACTCTTGATGATGGTGTGTTTGGTCATGTTGAGGCACTGATGTCACCATGATCTCTATATTTCCTGCAGGCTGGTAGCTGTGGCCAGAATGTGATTCGTGTGCTTAGCGATGATTTGAGTGCTTTTGTCCTACTTGTCTATTGGGTTAATCAAGCAGAGTTATAGTGCAAGGTATAAATGGAGCTATGGGATGGTACAGTGCTGGATATCAATGCAACCTGTGCTGACCTGGAAGCAAAATGCTTGCAGTTGTTTGGTGTGTATGCCCTCATGGATGCGATATGACATCATATCCATACGGCAAATGCAAGATAAGTGCATATAACACACTACTCGCTAGGGATTTTCCAGGTTTGGTTACCAAACTTGTAGTGGTAGGCACAACTCCCACAGATCTGATTGAAGCAGCAAAACCCTTCTTCTTGCTCTGTATGGTCAGCCACCACGCACATCTATGGAGTCTGCTTGCTTCGCCCTCTTCACCAAGAAGAAGAATCCAAAAGTAATGGCCCTGCATGCAACATCTGATAACCTGTTGCTGCATGTGCTTCGGGCTCATTTGCATGTGATGTTGTGGAAAGCTGTAAACCTCCCAGCCCCACCCGATGAGTCAGCGGATATTACTCACTTTGGATGGCAGATCTTAGATGACATCCTGAACCCGTAGCTAAGGGTGACCCTGCTCCACCTGAACTGATTGGTGTGATTAGTTGTCAAAGCAGGGCACATGACAAGAAATGCAGCACCGAGGCATGTGGATGCCACAAAGAGCATTTGTCCTGACATACTCTAACTGTCCTGGAAAAGTTGAGTGCTGCAATCCATTCACTGTCAGTCAACATGTCAAGACTGGAAATTACGAAGGTTTTGAGATGGAGGATGTAGAGGAGGAGGGTTTTAAGCAGGGTTTAGATCTAGAGGGTGAAGACCAAGAGGAAGAGGATTTTCCTGAACACCTTGAGGACGAATGAGATTTAGAACGAACAGGTAAACCTCCCAAATATGGTATTCATTGGGGGTTGAGCCTACATGTAAATAATCTTGCTACACTTTTGAGTGTCTTCTGTACGTGACACCAAAGAATATTTAGCCAAGAAGTAGTGTTAAATGTTGCACAAATTTAGTTGAAAATATAGCTCCCTGGCACTAATTAGTCAATCTATGTCATATTTCGACATAGACTGGAATGTAGCATGCGACCTACACCATATAAATGGGTAGTCTCGGTCCCAGACCCTTCAACTTTTTCTCCCTTCGAGAAGCAGTGCGGGTGCGAAGCACCCGCACCCGCCTGCGACGCAGTCGCAGCTAGAGACTAGTCTGAGTCAAAGCAGTTGACTGAGGAAACAGTTTCCTTATCAATGGATTAATCTAAACGTCTGGAAGCCAGACTAATAAATGGGGTGTAATGAAACAGACCAGGGTGAATGGAATGTTTTTTCTTTATTTTTTCCTTTATGTTTTGAGGATTCATGATAGCTAATCTGACAGCCATCTTGGATTTGACCTAACCTTGATATTTTATTTTGAAAATTATACTAGAAATGAATTCTTTACACCTGAAAACCCTTCAAAGAGGTCTTTTCAGTCGAGGACAAATGGTTCAAAAGCTCATTTTTTTAAGATGGCGCCTAGCGTCCGTTTTGGATTTGACTTGAGGATGACTTTATATTGCAAAAATTATAACATAAATGGATTCTACACACACCAAAATCCCTTACATTTACTCTTTTACATTAGTCTAGAATAAGTGGATCAAAAGCTTATTTTTTTTTCAAGATGGCGTCTGGCATCCATCTTGGAATCTTCGATTTGACCTGAAGATGACCTTATATTGCAAAAATAATAACAGAAATGGATTCAGCAACCCACAAAACCCCTGAAAAGAG
Organism: Eucidaris tribuloides; assembly: GCA_001188425.1. Classification (NCBI taxonomy): domain Eukaryota; kingdom Metazoa; phylum Echinodermata; class Echinoidea; order Cidaroida; family Cidaridae; genus Eucidaris; species Eucidaris tribuloides. The sequence goes on along the minus strand of JZLH01S0061131.1, from coordinate 16,280 downwards.
GTACTATTCATTATTCTCGGGCAAAGGATTGGAAAGTTAATTTTTCAAGATGGCGTCCGGCGGCCTTTTTGGATTTGACATGAAGATGACCTTATATTGCAAAAATAATAGTAGAAATGACTTCAGCACACCCCAAAACCCCTAAAAAAGGTATTATTCACTATTCTGGGGCAAGGAGTTCAAAAGTTGATTTTTCAAGATGGCGCCTGGCGGCCATTTTGGATTTATGCAAATTAGAAAAATTGCCCAAAGTTGCCATTTGGGCAACCAAGCTGAATTTGTTCTAGGACCCCATGGGAACACAAATCAACAACAAAAACTTCATAGGAAAGAACATTTCTAGGTTCGGAAAATTTCAAATCGACTAGTTAAGTTTTTAATACGTACCTATTATTACGCAAACGGGCTGAGTATCGGGAACCCATAATCCATTCTCACAAACCAGTTCCTCTGGTCCGCTCAGTGTGTATCCATCGTCCTCACAAGATAGGGTCACTGTGGTACCGGTAGGGTACCAGTTAGTATCAAATGTGTCGTCTACTATAGTGAAAGTAATACCATCCTCAACCACAGGTGCTTCGCATGGTTCTAATGCACATGGAGGGAAAGGAAGAGACAGAGGAAGAGGAATAATGTCAACGTCCGTAAATGGATTTTTTTTCTGGTTATTGGTTCAAGTTGAAACTTCCATACTATGTTAGGCATGAGTGTTTTGTATATACATTCCAAATTTCAGATCAAGATAATTTTGCATACGCCCGTGTTACAGATTTGAAAACTAGCTGTCTCAAATGGATTTCTTCGATTTTCTCAAAACAAAAATCTGAACGTATCGACAAGAGTTTTGCTACATATTTACCTTGATACTAAAGAAGTATGACCTGAAAGCCACAAGGAAATCAAAGGAATAAAACGCGAGCTATCAAAGCAAAAAATGTCCGTTTAATGGAACAGCCTGGCGTCACGGAGTGACTGATTTGAATGATAACGTTAGTGGGCTAATTTGCCTTAGCAACCGGGAGGCTGGGTGGGATACTAGTTAGTATCAAACGTGTCGCCTACTATAGTGAAAGCAATGCCATCTTCAACCACAGGTGCTTAGCATGCATGGTTCTAATGTACATGGAGGGAAAGGAAGAGACAGGGGAAGAGGATATGTTAACATCTCTCTTTCAAATAGACCATTTTATCCATGTATTCAAATGTATGCACGTTTCTTCCTGGGGAGATTGTAGCAACTAATTCCATAAACCTTTGTTTGCTCACCTCTGACTAATATTGAAGACGGATCGACAGTAAAACTCGACGAGCCCCCATCCAGAGTAGCATCGCTGTTGACCAAGTTAAATATTTCCGACGTGACTGTCGCGTAGTTTGCATCCGAGGACGTGGCTCTGAAGAAGACTATAGCATCGGTTATTATGCTGCCATCTTGGAAGGAGACTACGGATGATTGGAGAAATCCTTGGAGGCCGCTGTAAACATCGTCGATCTTGAAAAGTATGAAATATTCTATTGCAGATACTTTGGGGATGTGATCATTCGACAGCATGCATTTGTATGAGCACGAGTTTTGTTTGTTTGTTTAGTTTGTGCTTAATTCTTTCACGTATATTGGTATCTTCGCATTTTCATATATCTTCTACTCTTCAAAATAAAATGGGCATTGAAGAAATAAAGCGACATGAACGATTTGTTGCATGAGACAGGACAGGATGTGTGATTGTGGACATTGATTTGGCGAAGCTTAGTGTGTGATATTCTGTGACGAGGCAAAATGGGTTAAAATTACTTTTACTTGACCCTTTTCTTACTTTTTATATCTGGTTGGATAATTATATTTCATACTCACTGCGGCCCTGACATCTGTTTCCAACTCTATAAAAACCGCAGATTCCCTGTCCAGTAAGTCCGCGCTGAAAACAGCTTCATTTCCGTCCACAAGAGTGATTCTAAATGTTAGTTCCAGTGGTTTTACATCTACGCATGATAGCACAAAAAATGAAAACGAATACGGTGATGCTTTGGGGACGACGGGCTCGTACCGAAGTCCAATACACGACACACTGAGGGACAACTAGATTCTAAAGAAGCCCACAAAATGTAAAAAAAAAATTCAGTCTAACATTGGATAAAAGATAAACTTCAGTGACGCCTTTGTCTCATAAATTACGAATTTGTGACCTGTATTAATAAATCAATAAGAAATAAATATTCTGTAAAGGATTTGTTTCACTGGAAAACATACATCTATGGGTTTATTCAGGACATCATACTGTGGGAATTGCGTTACTACGCCGTTAATAATACATTTCTTAGTACCCAATGCTGCCTTAATTCTTTACACCCTTTTTAAATGAACCTATGATTTGTGACAACTTACCGACGCAGCCTGGCATGGCCTGTGGGTTCCAATTGCCATCAAAGCATGACGAAAAAGCGGTGGAATCTGACAAGATCTGATTGGGTGACACGCATCCGAATTCGATCACAGAGCTATGGGCATACATCTCCCCCTCGCTCACGCCACTCGCTTTCGAAAACATGACATTGTCGTCAAGAACGGGGGCATCACACGGCACTGTCAACGAGAAGTTGGTACCCAAACTTGTTTCGCGGTCATCAAAATTAATTCATACGACTTAACATGATTCCTTGGATCATATTAATGTCACAATATCACTTTATTGCCGATACCATGAAAAAACAACACAGCCACACACTCAAATATTGTATAGAAGATACGGTAGTACATACAAATACACGGGCCTCAGACCTGTAATGTTATAGAAGTGAACGCATACTTCTGTTTTAACTTTTGGCATGTGAATGGTACTCACATAACATGTAATTGTTGTTTACCACGTGCAGTTATAGGCCTACATGGTAATTGAACATAATAAACAATACTGATGGATAAGCCGAGACATGTTTGATGGATAAACTACAGTAGTTTTTCTAATAGACCAGCCTGTAAATGCACTGAAAGTAACTTAACTAAACACCGCTTCCCACTAACAAGACTTAAAGAACAAAGCATTATTAACGAGAACTGAATGACCGGCTGTGAACAGACTTTTGCTGTGAAAACACAGCCATAAATACTCAAACAAATAAGCAAAACAAAGAAAGAAACGTAAAGGCACAATTAAAAATATATATCATAACCCCACACAGAGTAGTATGTAGAGACAAAGAGAAAGAAAACGATAGAATCGGTATGTTCTAGCCCCAAAGTAAACATACGTCTTACCACATACTTTTACCAATTCATTACAGAAGTAAAAGCATGTACAATTCGGGGAATAATTAACCAGTTGCCTCTAAAACCTTAAAATCCCATAGAGTTGAGAATGACACATTTATTTAAAGTGAAACTCACGATAACAGGAGAAATCCTCAGGTTGCGGTAGCCACCTTCCATCGTAATAGCATGCAAACGTGCTCGGCCCATCGCTCGTGTGCAGCAACGTTTCATTGCAAGTCATTTGAATCAATTCAAATAAGGCATAGCCATCTTTGTCAGGTTCGACGATCGCGTCGGGATCGAGTGTCGCCGGATCAGGGAATGAACAGACTGAGGGGGTGAACACAAAATAAATCCGTATGTATTTATGTGTTTTCCGTGAATAAAAACGTAACGTTTGTTCTTAAATAACAATACATTTGACAGAAATTTAATTTCATATGGCAAAGTATTATACTCAGTAATTCCTTATTATCGATCTGATGTCTGAAAACAAATTCTAGTTTCCCCGATTTAATTAAATCTACATTTTGCGTATACATAAAATATGGAACATTTCACTCTGGGCAGACATGACTCGGAAAGGGATTAGATTCAACCATTTTCCGGGTCAAGTGAAACCCAAATTCGAATTAAAATGACCCCGATTTTATGGAATAATAGTTACAACTCCTTTAGTAACCCCAAACCCTCGGTCCCTAATCCCATAGATAGAAAATGAGCTTGCCTGTTGGTGGTTCTGTGGTTACAACGGTGGTTGTCCGACTCTGTTCCGTTGGCTCGGTCGATGAGGTCGCTACAGTAGCTCCAGATGGAATCGCTGATCATGGCGGGAAGAAAAACAAAATCCAACATTTCAGCCATTGATTAAGTTAATAATTTTCAGTCATTCGTTATGTGGGGTTAGTCGAATTAATGTATTTGCGATGTAATTTCTAATATCACTTGTTTCGATAAGCTGATCTTCATGAATCAACAGATATATGAAGAGCTCGTTTCCAAAAGGTACTACATCCATTTTTGG